>JAMXBD010003041.1:0-144614 GCA_024138025.1 Combretum micranthum
GTCTTTTACTATGGGGTTTCCAAAAATCCGAATTTACGAAAGTCCATTTTCAAGTTGATTCCTTTAGGGAAAATATATTTTATACTTGAAACTTTAAGTATCTATTATACTATTCCTAAGGACTTCATTTATTTAAGAAAATATCATTTTTGAAGTTGGAAAAATAGTTTTTTCTAACCTTACATCCATTATTACGAATTTGGTTTTCATAACTTTTTAACTCAAAACTCCTATGGACTTCCTTTCTTGTTTCCAACATTTTCTTTAGTAGAACTCCTTTAGACTCAAAAAAAATACTACTAAACATTATCTATTACCCATAGGCTTCATTTCTCTTATAAAATATATGTTTAGAAGTTGTTAAAAGTGTTTTTGACCTAGGTTTCAAAGTCATCCGAATTTTCAAAAGTCTTTTTTCTTGTAAAGTACTTTTCTTTTTGACTTCATGGACTCATCTATCTATAGATCTATATACTAGGAAAGCCGTTTACTAAAGACAAAAGTATTTAAGACTATTTATGCACATAAAAAAATAATAATGAAACTATAAATGCCTACATGATCATGAGTGATAAAGTGATGGATATACTTTATGTTATGCTTAAATGAGTTTTGAAAACATAAAAACTATATTTTTATAAAAGATCTTTTGTTTAAAAGACTTTTTGATGGATAAAAGTAAAGCTTTTGGTATGAAAGCTTCTTTAAAAGATAGATCTACTTTGTAATGGTTCGGGATTTTTGTTTTGATATCTCATTGTCCCTACTAAAAGATCATGGGAACATGAAGTTGAAATATCCAAAAATCACTTAGCCATAACAAAGTTTTATGAGTGGAAGTAGTGGATCTTTACTTACTTGAAGTGCATGGAAGATAAGAAGAGAAAATGGGAAGTTGTGAGTGTGTGTGTGGGGGCTCCAAAGTTTCGGCCAAGGGGAGAAAATAAGGAAAGAAAGAGAGCTTTTACACTTTGTGAGTTTTGGAAAAAGAAAGAATGAGGAGAGAGAGAGTAAAGGTAGTTTATATAGGAGTTGAATTATGTTAAATGAATAAGAAAGAAAAAAAAAAATCAAATGGGGCATGGATGGGGGGCTTCAAATGGCGCCGGTTTGAGCTTGAAGGGGGGGGGGGGGGGGGGGGGGGGGGTTGGGGGGTTGAGGATTTGCTTTGTTCCATCTTGATTTGGCTTGATTTGATTTACATCACTTGTTATGTATTAAAGTGAATTTGAAGGGACAAAAGTTATGGAGAATGGAAGGGATTTGATTGATGGTAAGAGTTAGACTTGTAAGGTGGCTAATAGGTAGTGTAGGTGGTACTTTTATGAATAGTAATGAATAGTTAACAAGACAATTTAATTTCCGGTAGTAATGAAATTCGAATAAAAAGGCTATAACTGTATTTTTCATAAACCAGAAAATTATGAAAAATATATTTTTGAAATCCTTATTTTATTTCAGTTCTAAAGAGTACTCATAAGTATTTTTTTGAAATTCTAGTTCCGGAGCACGTTTTTCTATAATGGGTCTCGGGATGACCCGGAATTGAAATTTTCCAAAAATCAGATATTTTCTTAGTTTGAAATATAGTCAAGAACTAAAATCAAAATTAAATTTTCTTAGAAAAGTTTATTAATCGGAAACCGAGGAAAAGCCGGAATTAGGGTTTCTAGTTCTCACTCCAGGCTTGAGCTATTCCGGTTTAGGGTTTTGGTTTTCGTTTCTAGGGTTTTCTCGGCTACCTGAAAAACCGGGGTTTACAAGCGTTGCCCCCTTGAACCCCTTAAAGTATTCGACTTAATTACACTTAACATTAATGCGCTTTTGAAGTGTTTTATGTTACATGTTCTTGTGAGTGCTTAAGTTATATGTATGGTGCATAGCATGGCCCCTAGGATTTATCTAAATGGCAGGTTCTATTTATTCATTTAATGGGTTGTAATTTTATAAATATGACCTACGTGTCGTTTTTGTTTATTGTAATTTAATTCTACTAGTTGTAGTAGGATTTTTGTATCTTTTCATCATTGTAATGGAAGACATGAAGATGTAATGAAAACCTTTCCAATCCATGATGATGGAGAAGTGAGAGCCTTGATGAAGATACAAGGAGTTTTTCAACTCAGATCCATGTTGATGGATCTTTACCTTAAGATCGTGCTATTGGTCTTCATATTGGCTTATGAAGATCAATATAGATTAAAGGCCATGCTATGACACGTTTTTTATATTATGCATGATAATATGCTAACATGTATGTGATACCATGTTTACAACCATATACCTAATATCCTTTACATGTGATAATAAGATAAAATATCACACCCTTTTAAATCCTTCAAATAATATTAAGTCATGAAAATGCCTTCCATAGTCCGGCACTTGTCAAGACTTAGATCGTCTAATTATAGGTTATGCCAAAGCAGGGTGCAATAGAATATCTAGTCACACAATGTGAATAATGGTGTTATCCACATGTCGTAATGGTTAGACTTAAATAGGCTATCAAAACGGTTTTGGGCCTATGGCAGTAGATGTGGATTAGTAGGCTGATGTGTTCAGATCTAAGTTTAATAATTAATATCCAATAATCCTTTCCTAATATCAGATCAACAGTAGGCAAGTGCACCTATCAATTGTAATATAGGAATGGGTTATGGGTCGTATTCATCGGGCCCTGACAAGTACTACTACTCGCCCTCTTGTTATTATCTAGTAATCGAGTATGATTGGATTATCTAAATTTAATCTATGATTAACAACTAAACGATATTAATTACACAGGTTTACTAAATTACTATGTAAAACACAACTTTAATATAATTTAATTCACAATAGAGCAGGGTTACTCCATCATATAAACATGAACTTCAATACAAATCATCCTTTTAAGTACTTATCTGCAGAGATTCTCAATTCATGGTTCTTATTCTCATAATAAACCAATTCTAATTCCGTTTGCGTCTATTAAAATCTCTCTTAAATAGATGGACAAAGCAGAATTGCATTTAGATTATTCTAATTATCCTAAAATCTCCTTAAACATACAGCAAATTTCCTAATAATATCTCTATTACCAGGAGTAATTTGTTCTAGTGATTTAGATGTACTCGATGGAATTGTTTCTCAACATTTTCCATCGAGATCTGATGTAGGTTCATGTTGTGCACTACAATTTCCTAACTTTTATGAAGACCCATCACCAGAAATTACTAATTAATTGAACTACTAACTATTAAATACTAGCTTCATGCTAATATGACTTCATAACCCAAGAATCTACTCACACATGCTCAAATACGAACACAAACTTATCAACAACATGATTAAAGAAGGAAACAAGATGAAAGATAGAGAGAAGAAGAAGAGAAACCCCTTTTTATTATAACAATAATGGTAGAGTCACAAACACGAACACTTGATTCTAGTAGTCTCCTTGAGTTCTTCTTGGAATCCCAACTAAACTGATGACAGTCTTCACACTAATTCTCCTACAAAATATTTTCAGATCTAAGAATAATTCTCTCACTTTTGATTCTGAAAAAATATCTCTCTCTACCGAATTAATGGATGTCTCTCCTTTTTATAGAACTTGGTGTGAAATAATACGACACTTGGGAAAGGAAGTGTCTTTTTGTCTGAACTGATGTGTCAAGAAAATGAAAGAAAATAACACTTTGAAGTCGTCAAATAACCATCAGGGCGAGCTAAAGGACTGTATCTATGCTGTAATAAATTTTCCTCCTTCATAACTTCAACCACGGGCGATCACAAGGGCTGTATACGTGCTGTGATGATTTTTCTTGCTTCATAACTTTAACCACGGGCAACCATGGGGGCTGTATTCTTGCTGTTCGCCACTAATTTCAACTCCTCGCCCGTGATTTTAATTTGATCAATGTTGTTTAAGATATATTAAGGCATTCTTACTACTTTTTGCTCCAAATTGTGTTGTTTCGATCTAAAGTTTCCTGAAATGAAATATTATTGAATTAAGTATCAATTCTTAAAATAACAATATAGTTTAATGCTTAAATTTTGCTTAATTCATCATTAAACCCTTAGATAATTTATGTCTATCATAGGTCGGGACATGTGATGTTAATCCCATAACGAGAGTTACATTTGATGTAATTGGAAAGGGTTTCCTACCTAAATAACTAAATTTTGGGTGTCATGCCATAGCTGACTCAGGTTTAGTGAAATATGGATCTTGACCCACTAAGAAACTTTATTTAATGGTTTCCAAATTAATACTAGAGGGTTATTAATTTGATAAAAATAGTGGGACTATGAAAATGGCTTAAATAAAGATAATTAACTTTGCATACCTCTATATGTAGATCATGGCAACCAACAACACAACCTTGCGATCAATTCTTGAAAAGGATAAGCTGAATAGTAAAAACTTCCTTGATTGGTATCGTAACTTAAGAATTGTTCTTAAGCACGAGAGGAAGTTGTATGTGATTGATGAGGCAATCCCTGATGAACCTGCTCTGATGCTCCAAGAGCTGAAAGAAATGCTTTTAGTAAGCATAAGGAAGACTCATTGGATGTGACCTGCATTATGCTTGCCACCATGGAACCTGAGCTTCAGAAGCAAATGGAAGACATGGAGGCGTACGATATGATCGTACACCTAAAGGAAATGTTCCAAGAACAGGCAAGACATGAGAGATTTGCAGTCACCAAGGAGCTGAATTCTTGTAAAATGGCTCCAGGTAGCTCTGTGAGTACACATGTACTCAAGATGAAGAGCTATATTGATAGACTTGAGAAGCTTGGCTCTCCAGTTTCTAGGGAGATGGCTACGGATTTGATCCTAGGCTCTTTGCCTCCTAGCTATGACCAGTTTGTGATGAACTACAACATGCACAAAATGGATGTGTCTATCATGGAGCTGCATGGGATGCTTAAGAATGCAGAACAAAATGTTAAAACAAATAACAATGTTCTGATGGTTCAAAAGGGACAAGGCAAAAAGAGAAATGCCAATGGTAGAGGCAAGGGTAAAGCAAAAGGTCACCAAAGCAAAAAGCCCAAGCCTCAACCTAAGGCCAAACCACCCAAGGAAGGGGTTTGCTTTCTTCTGCAATGAACCAGGTCATTGGAAGAGGAACTGCAAACTTATTTGGAGATCTAGAAAGAAGAAGGGTAGTGAGACTACTGCTTCAGGTATTTATGTCATACAAGTCAATCTATCTACTTCTACATCATGGGTATTAGATACTGGATGTGGGTCTCACATTTGTGTAAATGTGCAGGGTTAAAGCAAAGTAGAAAGTTGGCTAAAGGTGAAGTGGACCTACGTGGCAAATGGAGCAAGGGTTGCTGCATTAGCTGTGGGAAATTTTGAATTAACTTTGCCTTCTGGACTTATTCTGATTTTAAATAATTGTTATTATGTGCCTGCTATGAGCAGTAACATTATTTCAGTTTCATGTTTGGACAAGGATGGTTTTAGATTTATTATTGAGAATAATACAATCTCCATCTATCGTGGAGACATCTTTTATGGTATTGCTCATTTGATGAATGGTCTCTATATTCTAAACTTTGATGAATCTGATCATAAGTCCATTTATAACATTAATACCAAAAGGTTCAAATCTAACAGTTTGAATCCAACTTACTTCTGGCATTGTCGTTTAGGCCACATTAATGAGAAACGCATATCAAAGCTTCATCAAGATGGGCTTTTAGATTCATTTGATTTTGAATCATATGAATCATGCGAATCTTGTTTGATGGGAAAGATGACAAAGGTCCTTTCACAGGACAAAGTGAGAGAGCTAATGACTTACTGAGCCTAATACATACCGATGTATGTGGACCATTAAGTTCACCTGCTAGAGGAGGTTACTTGTACTTCATTACTTTTACAGATGACTTTAGTAGGTATGGATATGTATACCTAATGAGGCATAAATCCGAATCATTTGAAAAGTTCAAAATGTTCAAAAATGAAGTACAAAATCAACTTGGCAAAAATATAAAAACGCTTCGATCAGATCGAGGTGGTGAATATTTAAGCCAAGATTTCTCTGATTATCTTAAGGATTGTGGGATAATCTCACAGTTGACTCCTCCAGGAACACCACAATGGAATGGTGTTTCTGAAAGGAGAAATCGAACTTTATTAGATATGGTTCGATCAATGATGAGTCAGACAGATCTTCCAATATCCTTTTGGGGATATGCCTTAGAAACTGCTGCGTTTATATTGAACAGGGTTCCATCAAAATCGGTTGAAAAGACACCATACGAGTTATGGAATGGGAAATGTCCTAGTTTGTCTTTTCTAAAGATATGGGGCTGTGATGCTTATGTTAAACGACAGGTGTCTGATAAGCTAGCAGCTAAATCTGACAAATGCTTCTTTGTGGGATATCCTAAAGAGACAAAAGGATACTACTTCTACAACCAATCTGAGAACAAAGTGTTTGTTGCTCGTAATGGTCATTTTCTAGAAAGAGAATTTGTCTCTAAAGGAATCAGTGGGAGTACGATTCAACTCGAAGAAGTTCGAGAACCACAACTAGCATAGAACCCATGATAGATGTTCAATCAGACTCGCAATTAGTTGCTGAGCCTGAACCACTAACTGAAGGCCCACGTAGGACTGGTAGGATTCGTCACGAGCCTGAGAGATATGGATTTCTCGTTACTGACAATCGCGATGTGATGCTCATAGACCAAGATGAGCCCACATCATACCAGGAAGCAATGATGGGCCCCGACTCTGAGAAATGGTTATTAGCCATGAGATTGAAATGCAATCCATGTATGACAATCAAGTATGGACTTTGATTGATCCACCCGATGGTGTGAAAACTATTGGATGTAAATGGGTTTTTAAGAAGAAAACTGACATGGATGGCAATGTGCATACCTACAAAGCACGACTAGTTGCAAAAGGTTTTAAACAAACTCATGGTATAGACTATGATGAAACCTTTTCACCTGTAGTCATGCTTAAGTCTGTGAGAATTCTTCTTGCCATAGCTGCGTATTATGACTATGAGATATGGCAAATGGATGTCAAGACAGCCTTCTTGAATGGAAACCTCATTGAGGATGTGTATATGACACAACCCGAGGGATTTGTTAATTCGAGGAATTCACATAAGGTATGTAAGCTTCAAAGGTCCATTTATGGATTGAAGCAAGCATCTCGAAGTTGGAATCTTCGTTTTGATGAAGCAATCAAAGAGTTTGATTTTATCAAGAATGAAGATGAACCTTGCGTTTACAAGAGAGTTAGTGGGAGCGTAGTAGTTTTCTTGGTGCTTTACGTAGACGACATATTGCTCATTGGAAATGATATTCCTACATTACAAAAGGTCAAAACATGGTTAGGAAATTGTTTCTCAATGAAGGACTTAGGTGAGGCTGCCTATATTCTAGGCATCAAGATCTATAGAGATAGATCTAGAAGGATAATTAGCCTAAGTCAGAGTGCATACATTGACAAGGTACTAAAAAGGTTTAGTATGGAGAATTCCAAAAGAGGATTTCTGCCAGTATCACATGGAATTAAATTGAGTAAGACTCAATGTCCCACTTCAAAAGAAGAACGGGAACGCATGAGTAGGATTCCATACGCCTCAGCTATTGGTTCCATCATGTATGCCATGTTATGCACTCGACCAGATGTCGCTTATGCTTTAAGCATCACAAGTAGGTACCAATCAGATCCAGGTGAAAGTCACTGGATAGCAGTAAAAACATTCTAAAGTACTTAAGAAGGACTAAGGATGTGTTTTTGACATATGGAGGTCAGGAAGGTGATCTTGTAGTAAATGGTTACACAGATGCCAGCTTCCAATCTGATTCAGATGATTTTCGATCGCAATCTGGTTATGTGTTTTGTTTGAATGGAGGTGCTGTAAGCTGGAAGAGTTCCAAACAGGACACAGTTGCAGATTCTACTACGGAGGCTGAGTACATAGCAGCATCGGATGCAGCTAAGGAAGCAGTTTGGATCAAGAAGTTCATTAGTGCATTGGGAGTTATTCCTAGCATTGCAAATCCAGTGGACCTTTATTGTGACAATAATGGGGCCATTGCACAGGCTAAGGAACCAAGATCACACCAGCGATCCAAACACATACTCAGGCGTTACCATCTCATTCGAGAAATCATTGAAAGGAGATGTTAAGATATGCAGAGTACCCACAAATGACAATGTTGCAGATCCATTGACTAAGCCTCTTCCCCAGTCTAAACATGATAGTCATACTAGAGCACTGGGCATTAGACTTATGATTGAGTAGAGCTAATGCAAGTGAGAGATTGCTAGTGATGTGCCATAGCACATATGGATTTTATGTCATTTGGATATTTATTATCTTTATAAGCCATTCTATTTTTCAAGGTTTATTATTGCCTTTTTACCTTGATAAAATAATTCCATGAGTAATTTTGTTATTCCTTATGTCATTAAAGTATGTGACTTTAATAGTAAAACCATAAAGGAATAAATAACTTTATTCTAAATTATCCCTAATCGTTCATTATATGGAATAATAATGAATTAAGATTAGTATGTAGGCTGGATGATGGTCATGTTTTACTGATCATGGATATAAGATATCATTTCAGCACATAGATACATGTAAGAGTACATTGTATTGGAATGACCAATTATGAGAATACTATATGGATCAATATGATAAGTATTTCTCATTACAGTAATTATTTAAGTCCTTTGACCTGATGACACCATAGATTCCTACATAACAAACTCCATATTTTAATTCAGTTCTTTATCATCTTTAATCAGATGATTATAAGACTGATATTGGATATGGAATAAGTTATGTGGAGGAATGTGAGTGTTCATGAGGAATTTGTCCCTCTCATTAAATTGAGAGAGATATCTTTTGGGCCCCTTGTTGAGTAAGACTGAGATATGCATGGCCGTGCTCAAATGAATTGATAAGGAGTTATCAATGTTATTTGTTTAAGTCAGTCAAACTCTGGATTCAAGAAATAGGTGATTAAACAATATAAGTGTGTATTGATCCACACCTTATGTTTAATCATAAGATATCATGACAAAGGGACTAAATAATTAACTGTCTATAAGGTAAAATCGGATCACCGATCTTCACTTAATTTGGGTAGGCATAATGTCTTGCTAGAGGCCGCTTATGTCTCGTAGGTCAAAAGGGTTTTTGATCTACTGCCAACATTAAGTGAACCTACAGGGTCACACACAAAAGAATGAACTAAAAGGATCAGGGACTTGATATAAATAAGTCTGATGGGAATGATAAAGTCATTTATTAATCTTAATTTGTTAAGATTGATAAATAATTATTTGGCCTAGTGCACATTATGTTTATTCTAAGTTATTAAGAAACATACATGGGCCAAGTGGGAGAATGTTAGAATTTGTGGCCCATTGTGTAAGTTTATTTTAGAAGAGTCGTGACTTTTAATTAAATGACATGACTCTTCATAATGTTAGAATTTGTGGCCCATTGTGTAAGTTTATTTTAGAAGAGTCGTGACTTTTAATCTAAATGACATGACTCTTCATAATGGGTGTCATGATGGAAGACACCCCTTACCATTTCATGAAGAGGTATGTGTTAGTGTTTTTTTTTTTTTGCCCAAGGCCAAATATTTGATATTTTCATTTTATAATTTGTTAAGAACAATAAAATGATTATTCCCAATCGGATTAATAATTCTTATGTTTATAAATTATTTAAATTATTTCGTAAATTATTTTATAATTTATTATTATCCCTAATAAGATTAGGGGACTAAAGTTATTATTCGCATGAATAATAAAATTTAGTATAAATAGAACATAAGACGCTCTCTAGGGTTAATGACATGTGTTGTCAAAAGAAATTTTCGAAACCCTAGAGAGAGTGTGAGAAATTCGTATCTCTAAGAGCCCCTTCAAAACCAAATCTAGAAGCGTTCTAGATTGCGCTAGCACGCAAGAGGATAATCCAAATCAAGGTTATTCTCGTGTGGATACCATAGAGGTCGTTCGCAACGTGGCAACGTCTACAGATCTATGATCAAATAGTTTTTGAAATCGAAAAAGGTATTAAAACTTGAACTTTATTTTCGTTTTTTGTATCTAATCAAAAACACATGGATACCGGAATTAGGGTTTTAATTTTAAAATAAAAATTCCGCTACAAAACTGATAATAAAACCCAACAACAACTTCATTTCTAGTGGTTGAAAATGTAGTTTTTCTAAGTATTTCTTGTTAAGACTAAAATTCCTTAAAGTAGTCATGTTTGTATGTTCTAAATTTTTTCTAAAGTTAGTTCCACTTTAAATAAATAATAATAATGATCTTCTAAGTTATTTACTAATTTTATTTCCTCAGTAAGACTTATCTCTAAAAGGTTATTCTTTAATGATTTTGTAAAACTGTCTAGACCTTAGTATTTTAGAGTGTTGATGGAAAACTTCAGTAAATGAGTTTAAGAAAACCTTTTGTTAAACAATGATTTAGCAATATTAAGTTTTAAAGAACTTTCTTATTTCATTGATTTTGAAAAGAGTGTATGTGATAATTCTACTTTATGTATTCTTTGATAAAATCCCATGTACTATTATTAATAAAAACTTGTGATGAACTTATCTAAATTTTGGAAAATATTTGTTAAGATAAAACTTCAAGTTTTTATGGAAAAAATCATTTCCTAGATGACAAAAATTTATTTTTTAAAGAGAGTTCTTATTTTTCTTTACTTAAGAAAACTTACTTTCATTTTTGTTAGACAATATCAACATGTTCATACATAAATGAGAAAATATAGTTATGAGAAATATAACAACATCACATAATAAGATAAGATAATATATATATAATAATAATAATAATAATAAATAAGAGCATAATATTAAGGTCAAGTATTGGAACCTTAGTTTCATCAAGGTATCCCGGTGAAGTATTGGGAGCCTTAAATTCATCAAGGTTTCCTGGGACTAAGAATAGACTAGTCCCAGAAGAAAAAGAAAAAGAAAGAAAATAAAAAGCATAATAATAAGAGCAATAATAATAATATGTTAGGTTAGTAAGCATTTACACTCTAATAAATATATATATATATATATATACATACATAATATATAGAAGTTAGATTGGAGCAAATAATAATAACAATAACATAATAGAAATTTAGACATGAACAAAAACAAAATAAGAACATATTGTTGCTTCTTTAATCTTATGAATCTAAGAAACATACACTAAGCTCATGCTAAGTTACATGAACATGATGAGTAAATAAAAGAAGTTTTACATAAAGTTATATGTATGTTGAAGAAGAAATGAAGTGTTTGTAGTAATATGCGGTAGTGGTTTTTGTGGAAAGAAGAGGAAGTTTGGAAGGCAAATTAAAAGAGAGGATTTGTGGCGTGATTTTTGTAGAGATTTGGTAGGAAAAAGAGTTGTGTGAAAGAATGAAGGAGGGATGAGGTATTTATAAAATTTTGGAGTGAAAATTGGCATTACTAAAATTAAATGAAATTGAAATAAAATAGATGGAGCGGGACAAGAGGGGCACCAGCCATGCTTATAGGAGGAGGGAAAATTGATTAATTTTTGTTGTTTTGTAATGAAAAAAGTAATGCGTAAGGTGTGATGTGAATAAAGTTATATGAGGAAGGTAAATTGTAAGGTATAGATATGGTAGTGCGTAAGAGTAGATTATAAGAAAAAGTAGAGATAGTGAAATATTAATGAATAGTAGAAATATTACTATGAATAGTTGCCACGCCTCAAAAGGTACCCTCAACGTAACAGTCCGCCGCATACTAAACGAGACTTAAGAATCACTACCACAGTTATTCAAAAGTCTTGTATTAGACGCAAGCGTTTCCTTACGATAATAGAATACTGGCACAATTGGAGATAGATAGTTTAACTTAATAGAATAAGCATAAAAATATAAACCATAGATAATTCAGGATCATTTAGAAAAAACTAAGGGGCATTCCGCCACAAAATAATAATCAGTCCAGGTAAAAGTTTTTAACAACAACTCGAGCGTTTAAGGTTTCCTATGGAAGTCTATACAAAAGCTAAACATAAACGACGAGGGGAAACTCTTATTCTCGCATTAACTGAGTTGGCCAAGTCTGGGACGCAACCATAGGTGTGGAAACTACAACAAAAAGAAGTTGTGGGGTATAAACTATGCTACCTTAGTGAGTAAATACTTCCAGAATATACATATCCCACAATTACATACATATAATCAAGTTGATTTAATCATTCATATGAAATGCAACAACCACATGGGCAAACAAGACATATGATCAACCAGAAAACATATGTTGAATGGATTTACGCCCACCATTCGAGGTTAACAGATTAACCGTCACGCCCCGAAGGATACCTTAAACGTGGCAGTCCGCCACATATTGTCACGCCCCAGCGGTACCCTAAACGTGACAGCCCGCCGTACGCAATATTAAAACTTAAGAATGACTACCTTAGTCACTCAAAAGCTTCCATATCGGTACAAGGCGTACATTCACAACAAAGGGAGACCGGTGGAGTAATGCATTTTAAGATATTGGCAGCGGAACATGCAAAATAACATTAATATATATTTCATTGAAATAAAAGTCTTACAACTTCTAAGGGGCATTCCCCCGATAATTTCATAATAATCATGGTCTTGCTAAGATAAGCAACAAAAGCTAGAAGATTTTAGAAGAAATCTACTCTGATACTACGAAATAGAATTCCTCTAAAAGCTTCCCAAAATAAAGATTCTACCCGGGTGGTCAAGATAGTCTCGGGTGCAAAAAGATAAACCTGCAAGGTCAAAAGTCTGTAGGAGTATAAGCATTACTAGCTTAGTGAGATATTCCTTACGCAAAAGTACTCATAACAAACAATCAACCAAGTTTATTAATCAAGCATATGAATGCAATAACCATATGATCAAACATTACATACGACTATCCGGTTTCGTACGTTTGATGGATTTACCCCTCCATCGGAGGTTAGGGAATGCTTTGAACTGGGTCCCGAACGACCTCCTGAAAGTTGCGCGCGTCTTGGGGTTCCAACGAACCGTACTACTAGTCCCCGGGCTTTCCTTACCCAAAGCGATCGATCCGGCTCGGCTACACCTTGAGACCGTATTCCCCAAACGTCCTAACTCTCAAGATTGTAGCAAGGCAGCTTACCTTTCCGGTCCCACGCTGAGGAGTAGTAGCAAAATTTCGAAATGATATTCTAAGTGATATGCATGAGCAATTTATCATATGGGGATTCCGATATGACATTAAATCATTTAAAGCGATCAAACAATATTCGCACACATAACAAATACATACATGGAGACATTTATATCAATCACAAATCGGGTTCCGATATACTTTATTGTTCATTGATCGCACACAACGAATCACATACATAATTCCCATGATATCCCACATGCATATCAATTTTATCTTTTCCTAACATCTAGTGCTCTATTCTACAAGCACATGCGCGAATACATAAGCGTAAAGGAAACTCACTCGTCCATAGCTTTCTTCTAGGAGTCGAAGTAATCCTCTGGGAAGGGAGGATCTTCGTCCTCGACACCTAAACCAAAAGAAATACCCGACATGAGTATTTCATCCACGATCTATCGAACTCTATATTCGATCTTATTGAATTCGTCAAAAATCGTATGAATGGAAATTCCAATCTAAAATGGCCATAACTTGCTCATTTTAACTCGGAATTTCGCATATTATATACCGATTTCTACCTACTCGGAAAGATCTATCTATTTCTAAGGTTATTTTTATCAAAAGAAGTTATTCAGGACTCGGAATAGCAGCGTACAGATTTGACTCGAATTTTCCAAACTTCAAAACTAGAGTTTTCAAACTTTACTTCACTCAAGGGCTTTTGTACAAAAATATAGATACATCA
Source organism: Combretum micranthum (assembly GCA_024138025.1). Classification (NCBI taxonomy): domain Eukaryota; kingdom Viridiplantae; phylum Streptophyta; class Magnoliopsida; order Myrtales; family Combretaceae; genus Combretum; species Combretum micranthum. The sequence continues at coordinate 13,928 of JAMXBD010003041.1, forward strand.
TATGGTTGAAAGAAAATCCCTTGAATACATATATACTCAAACCATATGCATGAATTTGGTGGTGTTGTCTCAACAATGTTCTTGTGGTACAATATGTTTTGAAAGTGTGATAAGCTTAAGTTTTGTAAAAAAAAAATTAGTTTTGTTAAGAAATTTCTTATTTTACTAAAAGTGAGCATCTCCTTCTTTTAATTCTTTTTCCTAAACAAAAGTATTTTTAATCTTTTTAAATTCCTACTACTTTATTTCTAATGTTTTAGAAAACATAGTTTTTCTAAATACTTCATGGGTATATGTTTTATAGCCTTTCTTAGATCCACTTTAAAAGAAACGAACTTTATACGTAAATTTTTGAAAACTTATCTAGACTTTTAGTATTTAAAATGTTGGTAGAAAATTTTGATAATTGTGTTTAAGAAAACTTTTGGTTGATTAAGGAATGTTTAAAAAAAACTTTCTTATTTTATTTGTTTGAAAGAAGAGTTTGTAATAACTTTATGTATTTCTTGATAAAATCTCATATAGTGTTATTACTAAAACTTGAGCTAAACTTGTCTAGCTTTAGAAAAATATTTGTTAAGACAAAACTTTAAGTCTTTATGGAAAAATAATTTCTTATGAGATAAAATTTATTTTTGAGGAGGGTTCTTACTTTCTATTACTAAAGGAAGCTCATTTTCATTATGGTTGAGACAATATCACATATTCATGTATGAATGAGGATAAATAAAAACAACATAATAAGATAAACAAAATATATAAGAGCATAAAAGTAAAGTCAAGTATTGGGAACCTTAGCTTCATCAAGGTATCCCGGGACTAAGAATAGACTAGTCCTCAAAGAAAAGAAAGCAAAGAAATAAAATTATTTTGACTTGATATGGACAAGTCTAAGACTAGAAAGACTAGTCTTAATATTTGCATAAAACAAGTAAATAAATAAATTGCAAGACTTGAAAATAAATAAATAACAAGTGAGCGTATATGCTCTAAATAAATATATATACATAATATATATAATACTTATATAAGTTAGGTTAGAAACAATAATAACAATATCAACATAATAGTAACATAAAGAAAATAAGAACATGAACAAAAACAAAACATGAATAAATTGTTGCTTCTTTAACTCAATGAGTCTAAGAAACATACACTAAACTCATGTTAAGTTATATGAACATGATGAGTAAATAAGAAATTTTTACCTAAAGTTTATGTGTTGGTTGAAGAAGAAAAGAATGGGTTGTAGTATTATGTGGGAATGAGTTTTCTAAGGAAAAGAGGGAACTTAAGAGAGATGTTGGGAGAGAGATTTTATGGAGTGATTTTGGGAGAGTTTTGGTATGAATATTGTTGTGTGAAAGAATGGAAGAGGAAGGGGGTATTTATAGATTTTTGGGAGTGGAAATTAGATGTAATTAAATAATTTGAAAAAGAAAATAAAATTGATGTGATTAAAGAAGTAATGTATAAAGTGTGATGTGACTAAAGTTGTATGGGGAAGGTAAATTGTAAGGTATAGGTATGGTAGAGTGTAAGAAAAAGTAGAGATAAGTGAATAGTAGTGAATAGTAGTGAATAGTAGAAAGTACTATGAATAGTAGACTAGACAATTAAAATACCGATGGTAAAGAAAATACGCGTAAAAGGCCTATATCTGTTATTTTTAGTTACCGAAAAATTATAAAACTGATATTTTTGAAAACCTTATATTTTTACGAATCTATTGGTGTTGTCGGAATATTTTTGCTATCCGGTGCTCCGGGCACGGTTTTTGAAAACTGATCCCGATCGGATCCGAAGGACACTAGAAAAATTCAAATCTGATATTTTTAGGCTTCCCTATATTATTACGAACCATAATCCACAATTATTTCAATTTCGTTTTCTAGGGTTTAAGAATACGGGATTGCCGGATCTAGTTTCACTAGACTAAACATAGAACTAGGTTAATTTTAGGGTTTCGTTTCAACTTCCGGTTCTTAGGGTTTACTAATATTATCGAAAAATCTAGGGGCTTACACATATAATATCAAGACTTAAGAATGACTACCTTAGTCATGTGAAAGACTCGGTATTACATGTCAAGTATCTAACACAGCAATAGAAAATGCTTTGGGAAGTGTGGTCTAAGCAAGTAATAATGAATATATAAGAATCTAGAAATAAAATAGATCGAATATTAACAATTAAAGGTCTATTACATGATTCTTAGGGGCATACCCCCGCTAAATTCCAAGGATCGAAATAACTAATAGTCTTTACAAAATTTAAAATACTATATAAAAAAAGGACTTCTAATCTAACCCTTCTTTAAAAGCTCCCAAAAGAAAACTTACGCGGATAAGAGGAGACTTCAGGTACAAAAAAAGATGTTCCTATGAATACACATATCTATAAAGGCGTAAGTTTACGGGCTTATTGAGTGTAATCCCAATATACATACTTAAAACAAAATACCAACCAAGTTTATTAAGCAAGCAAATGAGATACAACAAGCACGTGAGCATACAAGACTGTTGGGAATTTTCGATCCAAATCTGAATCGTGCAGCGGAAAATCGTTTTTTTTTTTTTTTAATTCCCAATCAGATCCAAGCGCTCCAATTAAATCAGAAAGAAAAGGGAATCGTGTACCTTTTTGTCTTGATGATGGGATTAAAGGAGATGCAGATTACACCAACTCCCTCTACCGGTATCCACATGAATGAATTGGATCTTCGTGTGTGCTAGCACGTCGAAAAAGTTTCGACCTTTGGGATTCCCTCACACTCTCTTTTTAGGTTACGAAATTTTCTTTCTAAATGACGGCCAGCGTCAGATGATTGAAAAATTAACCTAGTGGAGAATATATATAGTGATATAATTAAGGGTTATGTCTCTTTAAATTATCCTGATATATATAAGGGTTATGTCTCTTTAAATTACCCTGATATATATAAGGGTTATGTCTCTTTAAATTACCCTGAACAAATTAGGGTTTATGTAGAAGACATATATATCCTTATTATCCGAATTTATTTATTTGTTAATTTTAATCTAATTAAAATCGACAAATAAATAATTAATCAATTCCCAATACGATTATCGAAGATCCATTTTATTCATTCTTTGTGTGTGACCCTGTAGGTTCACTTAAAATTGGTAGTAGCTCTTAAACATTCTTTTAGGACTACAAGACATAATTGGTCTCTAGCAAGACATTATGTCTACCCAATTTTAGTGAAGATCGATGATCCGACTTTACCTACTAACAGTTAGTCATTCAGTCCTTTTGTTACACGATATCTTATAATCAAACATAAGGTGTGGATCAAAACACTCTTATATTGTCTAATTACTTATTTCTTGAATCTAGAGTTTGACTGACTTACACAAATGATATTGATAACTCTTTATCAATTCATTCGAGCATGGCCATGCATTTCTCAGTCTTACTCATCAAGAGGCCTGATAGATATCTCTCTCAAATTAATGAGATGAACAAATCCCTTTACTAACACTCACATTCCTCTATATAACATATTGCATGCCCAAGTTTATTCTTACAATCATCCTATTAAAGATGATGAAGAGATGAATCAAAACATGGAAACTGCTATATAAGAATCCATGGTGCCATTAGGTCAAAGGACTAAAACAACATTGTAAATAAGAATACTTATTGCATTGATCCATACAGTATTCTTATAGTTGGTCAATCCAATACAATACACTCCTGCTTGTATCTATGTGCTAAATTGATATCCCATATCCATGATCAGTAAAACTTGATCATCATACAGCAATCATACTAGTCTTAATTCATTATCATTCCACATAATGAGTGACTAGGGATAATTTAGAATAAAGTTATAATTCAGCTTATGGTTCTACTATTAAAGTCACATACTTTAACGACATAAGGTATAACTAGATATTCAAGGAATAACATTACCAAAGTAAATAGGCCAAAAATAACTTTGATAATTAAAATGACTTGATAACAAACATACAAATGATAAAGAATCCATATGGCCTAGGGCACATCACTAGCAATCTCGCACTTGCACTAGGCCTGGCTAACATCAGATTTGATGCCTAACGCACGAGTATGACCATCATGCTTAGACTGGGAAAGAGGCTTAGTCAATGGATCAGCAACATTGTCATCTGTGTGTACTCTGCATATCTTGACATCTCCTCTATCAACGATCTCTCGAATGAGATGGTATCGTCTGAGTATGTGTTTGGATCGCTGATGTGATCTTGGTTCCTTAGCCTGTGCAATGGCTCCATTGTTGTCACAATAGAGGGCTACAGGATCTGCAATACTAGGAACAACTCCCAAAGAAGTAATGAACTTATTGATCCAAACTGCTTCCTTAGCTGCATCTGATGCTGCTATATACTCAGCTTCTGTTGTAGAATCTGCGACTGTGTCCTGTTTGGAACTTTTCCAGCTTACAGCACCTCCATTCAAACAAAACACATAACCAGATTGCGATCTGTAATCATCTAAATCAGACTGAAAACTGGCATCCGTGTAACCATTAACAACCAGATCGCCTTCTTGTCCTCCATATGTCAAAACTACATCCTTAGTCCTTCGTAAGTACTTTAGAATGTTTTTTACTGCTATCCAGTGACTCTCACCTAGATCTGATTGATATCTACTAGTGATGCTTAATGCATAAGCGACATCTGGTCGAGTGCATAACATGGCATACATGATGGAACCAATAGCCGAGGCATATGGAATCCTACTCATGCGCTCCCGCTCTTCCTTTGAAGCAGGACATTGAGTCTTACTCAATTTGATTCCATGTGACATTGGTAGGAATCCTCTTTTGGAGTTTTCCATACTAAACCTTTTAAGTACTTTGTCAATGTACGCACTTTGACTCAGGTTAATGATCTTTCTAGATCTATCTCTATAGATCTTGATGCCTAGAATATAAGCAGCTTCACCTAAGTCCTTTATTGAGAAACAATTTCCTAACCATGTTTTTACGTCTGTAATGTAGGAATATCGTTTCCAATGAGTAATATGTCGTCTACATAAAGCACCAAGAAAACTATTGCGCTCCCACTAACTTTCTTGTAAACACAAGGTTCATCTTCATTCTTGACGAAATCAAACTGTTTGATTGCTTCATCAAAACGAAGGTTCCAACTCCGAGATGCTTGCTTCAATCCATAAATGGACCTTTGAAGCTTGCAAACTTTATGTGAATTTCCTGGAATGTCAAAACCTTCAGGTTGTGTCATGTACACATCCTCGAGAAGGCTTCCGTTCAAAAAAGCTATTTTGACATCCATTTGCCATATTTCATAGTCATAATACGCAGCTATGGCAAGGAGAATTCTAATAGAATTAAGCATGACTACAGGTGAAAAGGTTTCATTATAGTCTATACCATGAGTTTGTTTAATACCTTTTGCGACTAGTCGAGCTTTATATGTATGTACTTTACCATCCATGTCAGTTTTCTTTTTGAAATCCCATTTACACCCAATGGTTTTGACACCATCAGGTGGATCAATCAAAGTCCAAACTTGATTATCATACATGGATTGCATTTCCGTTTTCATGGCTGCTAACCATTTCTCAGAGTCAGGGCCCTTTATCGCTTCCTGGTATAACATGGGCTCACTTTGATCTATGAGTATCACATCACGATCGTTAGTGACTAGAAATCCATATCTCAAAGGCTCATGACGAATCCTACCAGATCTGCGCGGGCCTTAGCTAGTGGTGCAGGCTCAACAACATTTTGTGAGTCTGATTGAATATCCATCAAAGGTGTTATGTCTGTTTGTGGTTCTCGAACTTCTTCGAGTTGTACTTTACTCCCACTAGTTCCTTTAGAGACAAATTCTCTTTCTAGGAAGTGACTGTTACGAGCAACAAACACTTTGTTCTCAGATTAGTTGTAGAAGTAGTATCCTTTTGTTTCTTTTGGGTATCCCACAAACAAACATTTATCAGATTTGGGTGCCAATTTGTCAGACAATTGACGTTTGACATAAGCATCACAGCCCCATATCTTTAGAAAAGACAAGCTAGGACGTTTTCCAGTCCATAATTCATATGGTGTCTTTTCAACTGATTTTGATGGAACTCTATTTAATATGAACGCAGCAGTTTCAAGGGCATATCCCCAAAAGGATATTGGAAGATCTGTCTGACTCATCATCGATCTAACCATATCTAATAAGGTACGATTCCTCCTTTCAGAAACGCCATTCCATTGTGGTGTTCCTGGAGGAGTCAATTGTGAGACTATCCCACAATCCTTAAGATAGTCAGAAAATTCTTGGTTTAAATATTCACCACCTCGATCTGATCGAATGGCCTTAATATTTTTACCAAGTTGATTTTGCACTTCATTTTTGAACATCTTGAACTTTTCAAAAGATTCAGATTTATGCTTCATGAGATACAGATATCCATACCTACTGAAGTCATCAGTGAAAGTAATGAAGTACAAATAACCTCCTCTAGCAGGTGAACTTAATGGTCCGCATACATCTGTATGTATTAGGGCCAATAAGTCAATGGCTCTCTCACCTTGTCCAGTGAAAGGAGCTTTTGTCATCTTACCCATTAAACAAGATTCACATGATTCATATGATTCAAAGTCAAATGAATTCAGAAGTCCATCTTGATGAAGCTTAGATATGCGTTTCTCATTAATGTGTCCCAAGCGACAATGCCAGAAGTAGGTTGGATTCAAATTATTAGATTTGAATCTTTTGGTATTAATGTTATGGATGGACTTATTATCAGAATCATCAAAGTTCAGAACATAGAGACCATTCACTAAATGAGCAAGACCATAAAAGATGTCTCTATGATGGATAGAAATTGTATTATTCTCAATAATAAATTTAAAACCATCCTTGTCTAAACAAGAAACTGAAATAATGTTGCAGCTCATAGCTGGCACATAATAACAATTATTTAAAATTAAAATAAGTCCAGAAGGCAAAGTCAATTCAAAAGTTCCTATGGCTAGTGCAGCAACCTTTGCTCCATTTGCCACGCGTAAGTCCACTTCGCCTTTAGTCAACTTTCTACTTTGCTTTAGACCCTGCACATTTGCACAAATGTGAGATCCACAGCCAGTATCTAATACCCATGATGCAGAAGTAGATAAATTGATTTGTATGACATAAATACCTGAAGTGGTAGTCTCACTACCCTTCTTCTTTTTCAGATCCTCCAAATAGCTTGCAATTTCTTTTCCAATGACCCGGTTCATTGCAGAAAAAGCAAATCCCTTCTTTGGGTGGCTTGGCCTTTTTCTGAGATTTGGGCTTTTAGCATTGGTCTGACCTTTTGCTTTTCCCTTTCCCTTACGTTTGCCATTGCCATTCCCTTTTTTTTCCCTGTCCCGCTTGAACCATCAGAACATTATTGTTTGTCTTAATGTTCTGTTCTGCATTCTTAAGCATCCCATGCAGCTCCATTATAGACGTATCCATTTTGTGCATGTTATAATTCATCACAAACTGGTTATAGCTAGGAGGTAAAGAGCCTAGGATCATATCCGTGGCTAACTCCCTACTAATAGGAGAACCAAGTCTCTCAAGTCTATCAATGTAGCTCTTCATTTTGAGTACATGTGCACTCACTGAGCTACCTGGAGCCATCTTACAAGAATTCAATTCCTGTGTGACTGTAAATCTTTCATGCCTTGCCTGTTCTTGGAACATTTCCTTAAGGTGTACGATCATATCGTACGCCGACTTGTGTTCCATCAGCTTCTGAAGCTCAGGTTCCATGCTAGCAAGCATGATGCAAGTCACATCCATTAAATCCTCTTTATGCTTGTTATAAGCATTTTTCTCCTCTCTTGGAGCATCAGCAGTAGGTTCATTTGGGATTGGCTCATCAATCACATACAACTTCCTTTCGAGTTAAGAACAATTCTTAAGTTTCGATGCCAATCAAGGAAGTTTGTATTATTTAGTTTATCCTTTTCAATGATTGAACGCAAAGATGCATTGTTTGTTGCCATGATCTACATATAGAAGAATGCAGAGTTAATAATCTTTATTCAAGTCATCTTACATAGTTCCACTATATTATCAAATTAAAACCCTCCAAAATTAATTTGAAGTTACTTTTAAAAACATATAGTGGGTGAAGATCCATATTTGACTAAATATTGAGTCAGCTATGGCATGACACTCAATATTCAGTTAATTAGGTAGGAAACTCATTCCAATTACATCATATGTAATTCTTGTTTACGGGATTGACATTATAAGTACTGGCCTATTAATCCCATTCAATGCCATAGGCCCAAAACCGTTTTGATGGCCTATTTAAGTCTAACCATTACGACATGCAAATAACACTATTATTCACTCCTGTCTAACTAGGATGGTCTTTTGTACCCTGCTTTGGCAGAACCTACAATTGGACAATCTAAGTCTTGACAGGTGTCGAAACATGGAAGGCATTTTATGACTTAGTATTTTGTAAAGGTTTATTATATATGTTAAAACCTTATCATATTAGATGGATACTAAGCATGTAAATGTGCAAACGTGGTATCACATACATTCACATATATCATCATATATGGTATAACATGCTTATAAAGAAAAAGAGAAAGTGTCATAGTATGGCCCTTAATCTATGTTAATCTTCATAAGCCAATATGAAGATCAACGGTCCAAACCTAAGGTGAGAATCCATAAGCATGGATTTAAAATGATAGAACTCATATCTTCATCATGGTGCTTTGACTTCTCCATCATCATGGGTTCGAAAAGTCTTCATTACATCTTCATGTCTTCATTACAAGATAAAGAAGATACAACAAAACCTACTACTACTAGTAGAATATAAATTACAACAAAACAAAACGACACGCAGGCCGTATTTATAAAATTACAACCCAAGATGTAAAAGAAAGCAACCTGCCAATCACATAGGTCTTAGGGCCATACTATGCACCATGCATTCAACACAACATATATGAAAATTATACATATGGCTTAAAACAATTCAAAACCACTCACATATGTTGACTATCATAATAGTCGAAAAATTGCAGGGGTCAAGGGGACAGCGTCCCTTGTGGGGTTTCAGGGGCAACGCCCCTGAAACCTAGACGAAATTGAAAAAGAGAGTAACAATTTTCTTTACAAAACGAGTTGTAAGAAAAATTTTCATCAATGAGAATCCATAAATTTATGTTCAAAACTGTTAAGGCGTTTGTTCATGTATAGCAGAAATAAAATATAAGAAACCATTCTGCTATCATATTCTCATTGAGAGTGGTAAACAAATTTGATAAATAAATCAAATCATAACGTCCTTTAAAATTGCAGATCACTTCGTCTAATTGCAGGAGTCCAAACATTTGAAAACCGATTTAAAACTATTAAATATGATCTGCACGGTAAGAACATTATCTATTTACTTTTGTAATCCGATTACAAAACAAAACAAAAATTCAATTTCGTCCAACGCTGAGAACCCTAAATTTAATGTAATCACATTACATGGATCTGTTCTAACGAACAAAAACGAACAGATTCGCTACTCATGTCAAAAACCCTAGATTCTGATGTAATCACATTATATTCAAAATTAATGCGATCATATTACATCCAAACCTTTTCAACAATTGAACAGAATAAGACGATCCAACATTCAAATATTATCAACATATATTTGTCAGATTTGATGTAATCCGATTACACAAAATAATAGCGAAAAAGGGTTTCGTAATAAGCATGCATAAAATTGAAATTCAAAATTTCGAATTATATGTCATTACAAGCATGAACAGATCCGAAATCAAATCCCAATGAAACAATTTCAATAAGCGTAAAATTATCACATGCATATCTTAACACGATTTCAAAACTTGTACATGTATCACACATACATACAGTCTAGAGAACGATTTAATTGAAATCGCAAGTGGCTCTGATACCACTGTTGGGAATTTACGATCCAAATCTGAATCGTGCAGCGGAAAATCGTTTTTTTTTTTTTAAATTCCCAATCGGATCCAAGCGTTCAATTAAATCAGAAAGAAAAGGGAATCGTGTACCTTTTTTTTTGATGATGGGATCAAGGAGATGCAGATTACACCAACTCCCTCTACCGGTATCCACGCGAATGAATTGGATCTTCGTGTGTGCTAGCACGTCGAAAAATTTCGACCTTTGGGAATCCCTCACTCTCTTTCTAGGTTACGAATTTTCTTTCTAAAAGGCCAGCGTCAGATGATCAAAAATTAACCTAGAAAGAATATATATAGATAGGGTTATGTCCCTTTAAATTACCCTGATATATATAAGGGTTATGTCTTTTCAAATTACCCTGATATATATATAGGGTTATGTCTCTTTAACATTATGTAGAAAGACATATATATCCTTATTATGAATTTATTTATTTGTTAATTTTAATCTAATTAAAATCGACAAATAAATAATTAATCAATTCCCAATACGATTATCGAAGATCCATCTTATTCATTCTTTATGTGTGACCCTGTAGGTTCACATAAAATTGGTAGTAGCTCTTAAACATTTTTAGGACTACAAGACATAATTGGTCTCTAGCAAGACATTATGTCTACCCAATTTTAGTGAAGATCGATGATCCGACTTTACCTACTAACAGTTAGTATTCAGTCCTTTTGTTACACGATATCTTATAATCAAACATAAGGTGTGGATCAAAACACTCTTATATTGTCTAATTACTTATTTCTTGAATCTAGAGTTTGACTGACTTAAACAAATGATATTGATAACTCTTTATCAATTCATTCGAGCATGGCCATGCATTTCTCAGTCTTACTCATCAAGGGCCCTGATAGATATCTCTCTCAAATTAATGAGATGAACAAATCCCTTCACTAACACTCACATTCCTCTATATAACATATTGCATGCCCAAGTTTATTCTTGCAATCATCCGATTAAAGATGATGAAGAGATGAATCAAAACATGAAAACTGCTATATAGGAATCCATGGTGCCATTAGGTCAAAGGACTAAAACAACATTGTAAAAAAGAATACTTATTGCATTGATCCATACAGTATTCTTATAGTTGGTCAATCCAATACAATACACTCCTGTTTGTATCTATGTGCTGAATTGATATCCCATATCCATGATCAGTAAAACTTGATCATCATACAGCAATCATACTAGTCTTAATTCATTATCATTCCACATAATGAGTGACTAGGGATAATTTAGAATAAAGTTATAATTCAGCTTATGGTTCTACTATTAAAGTCACATACTTTAACGACATAAGGTATAACTAAATATTCAAGGAATAACATTACCAAAGTAAATAGGCCAAAAATTACTTTGATAATTAAAATGACTTGATAACAAACATACAAATGATAAAGAATCCATATGGCCTAGGCACATCACTAGCACTACAGACTGGGTTCAACTCTGCCTAAGGGTAACAATACCTATAGTTCCCGTGGTACCCGTTGGGGCATGCGTTGGTTGGGGTCACCATGATGCAATGGTGGTGTCGGCCATTACCACTAAGGGGCCAGTAGTGGGTTTGCCTGCCCTAGCATCATGTTGCCGTCGCCTGCGGGCGGGGCGTGACATAAAAAGGCGCCTTAGCTCAATTGGTGAGAGGTGCTGCCTTTGGGGCAGGCAAAAGCCTTAGGTCTGGGGTTCGAATCCTAGAGTCTGCAGACTGGATTCAACTTTGTCGAAGGGTAACAATACCTATAGTGCTTGTGGTACCCTATGAGGCATGCGTTGGTTAAAGTCACCATGATGCAATGGTGGTGTCGGACATTACCACTAGGGGCCAGCGGTGGGCTTGTCTGCCCTGGCATCACGTTGCTGTCGCCTGCGGGGGCGGGGCGTGACAAATATAGTACTGGAAAGATCATTAAAGAGATAAGGAAAGAAGACATAAGCCTAAGTTTAATGTGAAGTTCTTACTCTCCACGATCACTCAAAATGCCTCCAATTATAAGACTTCACACACTTTATTGATCTCAATAATATGAGATCAAATAGAGTAATACACCTATTTCCAACACTCAGAAAAATAAAATGTTTCCTTCTCTCTTAAGATGCTCTCATATAGATAACGAATACAAAAACATAACACTAAATGATTTTCTCTCTCTTTGCAGATTTTGCAAATTAATGAACTAGGGTATAAAGATATTGAAAGAATTTTATGATTTGTTTGTTCGCAAATAAAACCCGTTAATCACTTCTTTTGAGTTTGGTATCGCTACTTGAATTTCCCAAGGAAAGAGTATTTATACATTTCAAGAGTTTAAATGTTCGTTAGAGATAACGTCTTAAAATTGTTAGGCATTAAATGCGCGTATTGGCTCTTTCATGCCATATTGACTCGTATTTTAAATTGTCGCGCCTCATACTTGTAATTTTATGTTTTTTTGGACTTGTTGAGCCTAAGATTCAAACTTGTTGTCTCCTAAGCTTGTCCCCCTTAAAATTATTGCACCTTGGATTTAACTTTCGACTAAGGATGTGCTTCTTTGAACTTGTCAAGCCTAAAATTTGAGCTTGTCGCACCCTACTGAATGGACTTATCGAGTCCTTACTGAGACCTACGACCAAGGCTATGCTCAAAGAATTTGTACCTTCTAATTCTTGAATAATCTCTAGAGAACAACACATACACTAAAACACACACACACACACACACACACATATTATGGCATGATGTTCATCCAAGTTGTTTGACTAATCAAGTGTAATTTAACTCAATTGAGTAGTTAATTATACAACTAATTGTCTCATCAAAATTCACATTGAACATACAAGTTTAACGCTTCTGGGAAAACAAGATTCTTTGAGTTTTGAAGTCTAAGAGAAGTACGATTGAGTACAGGACCTTGTGTACTTGTTGTGCTCTTCTGAGATTAAGATGCTTTGCATCCATACTCTTTATTTTTGTCAAAAACATGTTTTGAAACAACTTTTACCAATATTAAAGGTATTAGATGTTCATGTTTATGCCTAATTTCATCTAGTTTTGTCTCTCATTTTGTTAAAACATGATTAATCAAAGTTTAAAGCCTTAAACATCTAGTTTTGATAGAAACATTCATTTTTACTATAGTTCCTCTTTAATTTTCGACAATAACTCCAATCCAGACATGTTCGTTCTCCCACTTTTACATTATTAACAAATCTTATCTTCTTACTACTACAAATTCCAAATATTAAGAGTTGTTTCCAAGGTTTTACCTTTACTACAATGTAGTTCCAACCTTCTTGCAGCCATGAGGAAACTTTAAGAATAAAAAATCACTAAAAAGCTTGATATCATAACTTCCCAAACATGTATTAACTCACCCAAGTCAGTTTTCACTTTATATGCTAAAATACTCACATTACAATATCTTAAAATCTCATGCTTATCTTGATACCAATTTTCAGATAGTGGTGGGTCTTCTTTGTCTTCTAACATTACTTCATCCTCTCTATTGTCCTCGTGTAAAACACATCACATGAGTTAATTAGTGCTATACTTTGCTAATTTCACTCATTTAGCACTAGGGAAGGGTTATGGTTTTAGAGAACCTTTCCTTAAGTCTTAGAAGGGTTTGTAAAAGGGAAGGAGGTAGAAAAGAAAAGAAATATTTATATGGGAAAAGGAAAGGGTAGAATTAGGGTTTTAGATAAGGGGAAAAAAAGACCTCATTTTAGGGTTTTGTCACATGGCCAAATCTTGTGCATCTAAATATTAGTTTTTGTAGGACTTTTAATTAATCTCTTGGGCTAATAATAATTTGAATATCCAAATAATTTTAATTTAACTACAATTTTGAATCTTTATTTTGTGTAAGTAACTAGTTTGGGGTAAAATCGTAATTTTGAAAAATTAGAGCTCATAACTCATTGTTTTGACTTATCTTTTAAAATTTTCTTTTAAAGAGCTGTTATTAAATTCTAATTTACTTTATTTCGCATTCGAATTGTTTTTAGATTTTATAAATTTAAGGTTTCGATTTGGGACTAATTTAGGAATTTTGAAAAATTAAGTTGTGACTTTATTTGGCTTTCATTGAGTTCATTTGATTTTTATTTCTTATCATTGGTGTCTAGATCATTTCCTTTTCCCAAATACCATGTCAAAAGCTTTTATGATCTGTAAACATGTTCTTGAAGCACTTTTTGACCAAATATTGCCTCTTAATAAGGACATGTCCTCTCTACACTAGTAAGGTAGCAACTCAAGGAAATGCTCAAGGATTATATGACAATATTTTCAAAAGCTCCATTACAAGTCCCTAAGCTAGACATTGGAATTGCATTGGACACTGCTATATAAGGAGTTAACCTAGAAAGATGGTACTTTAAGCCACCATGCAAGAGTAAGCCTAACTCACTAGATTTGTTCCATAAAACGAGCCGCAAAGTATGTTATCAAGGGCAAATAACAAGAACAAAAAAAGACAAGGGGACGGTAAAGGATCATTGGCAAATTAAAAAAAGAACCTGAATTCTAATGGGTTAATTGAGAATGACCTTATGGTTTAACAAGTCAATGAGAGGGGTGGGGGTTGATATGAAAGAAAAGGAGACTTGATGACCAAATATTTAACCTTTGTTAAGGAGTTGGCTTTAGAATTCCTTACTTAGAGCATTCAAAAAATCCCATGTAATGACTCGACTCCACCTCGATAGTTAAAATAGGTGATTACGGATCCCCAACCACATATAACCTACAATATTACATGTAAGGTTATCTTTAAAGAAGTGTTTGAATAACTGTTTATCTAAATCTTCAAAGGAACAAACTCATTAAACTATTAACTTTTATGACTTTTAAGAAAAACATAACATCTTCATCATGTACATTTCATAAGGAATACAAACTTAAAACATATATAGTTAAGTATAGATATTACATACAAAAGCTAATAACAAGCCTTATACAAAAGACATAAGAGATAGACAAAGCTATAATATCTATTACATATATCCCAATACTACATTAAGCTAGTTTATTACAAAAAGGAAATCCATCAACGTCCATGGTCAACATCTAATTCTTCAAATCGTCTAGGAAGTCCTCAAAGTCTGTACGATAGCCTATACTAGCATAAAATTCATCAAGGTCATCGTCACCTGAAATTGATAAAATATGAGTCAAAGACCCAGTACACAAGTAATGAAAACACAAGCTTAATAGCATACAAGCTTAGGCTACATGCAAATGTTACAATCATTAAGTTATTAGATAATTTTTAGTTAGCCAAACAACATTGGAGTATTCAAACTCTAGACAACAGAGGTATCTGGGGAAACCTGAGTAACAATCTCGATGCTCAGAGGATTGATATAAGTAGCTCGAGTACTTATATCTCCTAGATAAACCTATCCAATAATGAATAAGTAATCTCATTCAGGGTGCTTAGCCATTTCTCAACTTTACTTAACTTAATCCATAATATCACATAATTCAAATGTTCCCATAAACATTGAATTAAATCATATTACATCTTTTTAAGAATAAGTAAATGTTATACCGATACTAAATACCCTATCGAATACCCACTGAACCACTTATGAAAGTCATTGCATTATGACAGAGATGGTCTAAGCGCCTAAACTACCATGCTCCCAATTTGAGTAAGATGCCGCTCCCCGAACCAGATTCAACGGCGTAATAGACAATCAATACAAACAAAGCTAAAATTTTCTTAAGTTAGAGTAAGTTTAGTTATGCCTATCTTAGGCAAGAAATCAAACATGTTACTACATACCTGAATCAAATCTAGAATTTATAGGGGTAGCCAAGTGAGGATCTATCACTGTTATAAGAAAATCATTTCAAATCAATCATTTTCACTTGTAATACACATAGAACATAACTAATTCTAAGCATAACACTCAAAGAAATTCAAACAAATCCAACACAAGGTCATAACATAGTATTTATACATCAAACAACATCATAAAAAGTTAACAATTATTTAAAAGATCATAAATCAAGCATGGAAAGACATTTGGATCAATATACTCCTCATGCTATTCAAAGATCAATCTAACAAGTTACTCTAATCCAATTATTAACTATTAATCCCATTTTAGCTTAATCTGAGCCAAATTTATTAGAGTTAATCATTTAATTCAGAAAACTAATTCAAATTGATTGAACTTAATCATTTTAATTCATTTAAGCTTATTTAGTCAAGTTGAACCTAAAATTATCAACTAAGTTCATTTTATATCCAACTTTCATATTTAATTCAACCATTTATTAAATCTACAAATCCACTTAAATCATGATTAACTATATCATTTGATTAACATAACATATCAATTATCACTTTTCTATCTTATTTTAGCTCAAACAGATCTATTTCCTAAGCAAAAACACATTTAACAAAAAAACATAAGTTTTTAACCTTGTTTATAAAGTGTAACAGCTGAAAAGAAGTAAAATTTAAGCATTGATACTTTTGATTTTGCAAAAACTTAAAACATGAAATTGTATATCTCTTTTTAAGCTTTCCAACGCAATTTGAATCACCTAAATCTAAGTTCGGATGAAAAGGTTATGATTATTTTACGAAAACACTATCGCGCTGCTTAGAACTTAATTATCACGCCCTTTAGGTCTCCCATGATGAGGAAAAATTTCATGATTAGAAATAATCACGCCCTTTAGGTTACCCGTGGTGAGGAAAAATTTCATGACAGAACTAATCACACTCTTTAGGTCACCCGTGATTAGTTGCCTGACAAGTGTTTAGAAAAACCAAGCTCATCACAGGACCTATCTTGCCCATGATTTGCCTAAAACTTTTCCCCTATTTTAAACTTCAAAAATTTGTAACTTTTACACTTTTCCAACCTCCTTCAAACATATTCCCAACTTCTTAATTCCTCAAACATGTATTCTATCAACATCTAACATGCATAAACTTTATTTTCATCTCATTAAACACATCAAATTTCAATTCAAATTAACACTTCATTCTCACTCCACCAATTTAAGTGCAACCAAAACAATTTTATCATCAACCAACTTCTCATATTTACTTTCTCACTTCATTTTGAACTCACCAATCACACATTCATGCTCATAACATTATTTAACCCAACTAGTAACAATTCACTTCTCAACACAACATAATGCATGCATAAACACTTCTTTCTCATCTTCAACTTCATCAACACTCCTTACTTCAAATCTCAAACATCTCTACACTTCAAGTTATATGTTTAGCATATACTACAAGTCCTTAAATCATCAATATACTACTCAAACTAGTATCAATATATAGAACTCATCCTAACTCATATTTAGCATAAAACTCATTCTCATAAGAAAACTTGACTACAGATATACATGTAACAAACAAACACACATACCTTAAGAGGCTTTTATATCTTGATGATAAACACTTGAACAACTTATATCACTTCGGCTTAAGATCTTGACCTTTCTTAAAGCTTGTAGAGTAGGATTTTAAGAATAAGGAAAAGAAACTTGTCTAAGCTTTAGATGAAAATTCGTATGGCTTTTTGTGCAGATTTTGGAGTGTGTTTTTCTCCAACAAATGAGGCTCATACTTATCTCAACTTTGACTTTAGGGGCTATCAAAAGTAATGGGTTTATTAAAGATGAGTTGAGCTTGTTTTGAGGCCTTAAAGATGTGTTTTTTGGCTTGTTAATATGACTAAAACTTCTGTTATATGGAGAAAATATTTATAGTATATTTAACTTGTTTTAAGCAAAATTTCATACACTTTATTACACTTATAAATTTATAAACTTAATATTTAGTTACACTAAGATATATCAATATCCAAATACATTAACATAATGCATATATCATGCACCAACATAAATCATATTCATCATGCATCAAGATTATGCACAAATACATTAATACATATGTAAAATATGATTTGGGAAATTATGGCTATTTCATCCCAAGAACAAAGAACTCTAAAGCAAACAAGTTGTTGAAATTTGCCTTCGCTAGAATCCTCAATCCTAACCAATCAAATGAAAAGGTGGTAAAAAAATTCCTCCTCGAAATGAGCATAGACAAAAGGAAATTATAAGTGTTGGAAATCTAGATAGACCTTATTATCAATTACCTCATAAACAACAATCTCCTTGACCGTGCCAAGGCTAGGAATTTAATGTACAAATCTGCAAATTACACCATGGTCAATGACTTGCTATATAAACAATGTCATAGTTTGAAAGAGCTGTCAACGATTTATGGGTGGTTTTCTTCATGACAATTGGTGGTGTAGAATCCAAGCACAAAATATCTAAAAGAACTGTTATTTTCAAATTGTGCATACTTTGTGTGACATTTGATCCACTGTTAATGATCTGTTGATCTCTCATATTACAAGCCTTATCAATTGGACTCCAATTTTTGGTTTCACTTTCACATAAATTAGGTGAGCTTGCCGCTTGAACAACCACTAAAGTGGTATTTGTATGACATCATGAAATCAGTCGATTTAGTTGTTATAGCTTGATGTCCATCATGCTTTCCTGCAATGATGGTGCGTTGATTAGATATGAATTCTATGTTAAGCTTATTAAGTTGATACTCCTCATTAGTTCGGTCATCATTTAGATGAATGAAACGATTTAAAAGGGACCTCCTTATAGTGTCGCAAATGGTACATGAACTTTGATAAAATATGCAAATAGGCACCTAAATTTTAAAAATGATCAATTTAGTCAATAAACTTTATAATTGATCAATTTGATACTTGAAAAACTTTGAAATTGATCAATTTAATACTTAAAAGAACTTGATGGAGGTACTGTTAATGTGTACAAAAAGTTCATTCGGATATTAAATTTGTCAATTTCAAAGTTTAGGTACTAAATTGATCAATTTCAAACTTCAAATACCTAATTACATATTTTTATCAAAATTCAGACACTATTTGTAACATTAACCCTTTGCAAATGAGTTTTAGAGGCTATTTACATTGCCTGCTTCATGGATGGAAGAGATTTGCTATTTTTGATGATCAGCAAATAAAGGGAGATATGCTACAACTACTCTTTGTTTGATTTTTACATTTGAATCTATGTTTTGTTCTTGAATAAGATGATGAATATACATGTTGCGATTCCCAAGCATGCCTTCTATATGATTTTCTACATCTTATGAGAACGGGATGCATGTGAATCGATTGTGACTTGTCAGCAAATCAAAATTCATCTTGGCCTGAAACTGAAAGTATACAAGTGTTCTGAAAAACCATACTTCCTACATCCAATATGGCCAAGGAGTTGATGTATGTCTGTATGTATACGGTGACATGCTATATCTCCTTTAGTTGTTATTCTGAAATACATCGCCTTCTTTTAACGTATATGTGGAAGTAATGGATGGAGATGAATGGATTCCCTTCAATGGTGATCATAGAGGACGGGGATCCCAATTCTTTAAGGTGCAACCGCGTCATCTACTAAGGTGCTGGGTGTAGAACTCCAGATGATAAAAATATCCTACGAGTTTCAACATTCCAATCGAAGACTCCAGGATCCTTACCATCTATTGATTTTTATAATATCATTTTACCTTTTGAGTGTTTTGGCTCTTTGTAATTTTTTGTTGGGTCCACCTTTATATGGGTTGCATGGTACGGAAACTAAAGCTAAAGAGCACCATACGAGTTCTAATAAAGAGAGTTACTTAACTTTGATGCATTATTCCGCCAAGCAACCCAAATTGTTTTTTTTTCCTTTTATGTTAATTTTAAATAATTTATGTAATATAAGAATCATAATTTTCTTTAAAAAATTATTAAAGTACTTTACGAAACAAACTCATGGACAAAATGAAGAATTTTCCTAATGGCTTATAATGGAATAATACCTAAAAAAATTTTCATATTACGTCGATGCCGGAACTTTATAAATATTTGATGTTTGTTACTTTGGCCTATATCCGATTATTGCCATGGAAAGAGAAATTAATAAAAAAAAAATAATTTTTAAGTATTATTCTATTACAAACAAAAATATTCACGTATCACTAATAAAACATGTTAAATAACTTCTTCAGTTATCGATTTTTAAGATTATTTTTTGTAATCGATTCTATAGTTTGATGTCCCTATAGAAATTCTCATTTCCGCATATGAGTTATAGCATTTAGACAATTGGCAGTTGGCATATTAGTCACATCAGCGATGGTGATGGTCACCGCCACTTATTCTCCACGCCTGGACCTAGGCCCGAGTCGGCTTTAGTCTTTTAGACCCAGTAGGATGAGAACGGGTTCTGGCTCGGGGGTGATTCTAAACAAGTCTTAATCAACTCTACCAGTACCAGTTCCGCGAGTTATGGGCAGGTCCAACGTTCAATTTCAACGCAGGCAGAGTGACCACCAATCCTTAAAAATTTCATTTAAAATAAATGAATAAAGACCATAGCGATCCAATTATGACTCACAATCATTAATTTCCAAAGTGCTCAAGGTGGATTGTGCCAACCCCCAACAACCACCAATGTGACTGATTCTTTCAAATTCGTTACGTTAAACTACTATTTTTTTCTAAAAACTTTGGACCAAACGCATCGATATTACCTTAGTTCTAGAGCTCCTCCCAGTTCACCCAGCATTAGTTACAGACTAGAGTCATCTTTTATGCTAAGGTTCTTATTCCCATGCCGCTTAAGCAGAATACCATAAGATGCATAGACCCTGGTCAAGCGTGGCCAAAAGAACCAGCGAAGCCTTTGCAGCAGTGTCATCAGAACCAAACGGCTTTTCATTGTTAAAAGCAAATATAATATTGAAAACGGGTAACATAATGCAAAAGGACAAACTTGTGGTCTTAAAAACTGTACTTAGGTTTCTTTCAGTATGTATAATTTTGCATCAGAACAAAATGGATATGATGAAAAAGGCCAGGGGCCATTGTAAATTGAAATGACAATGAGACAGAAAAAGAAGCAAGAGAGTAGAACAATTCCTCGAACGCGTCTTGAAGCAAACAGCAAAATTTGAGCAGAAATGGTGAACCTATATATTAGCAGCAGCAGCTAATCAGTTCTTTTTGGCCACACAGAGCCTGGTCCTGAAGTCCTCCTCCATTAGAGGAAGACCATCCCGCAACTTTACTTTTGGTTCCCATCCCAGCAATTCCTTTGCCTTTGTGATGTCGGGTTTTCTCTGCTTTGGATCATCAGGCGTGTTCTCCACTGTCTTTATCTCAACCTCAGGGTTGATGAGCTGCAAGGGATCACATTGTTAGAAAACCAAGATATTATGCCCAAGTCAGCTGCAACCTTAAAAGAGCTACATTGAATTGATGACATGTTTAATAAAACTAGAGAGAACTAGTGAAGAAAGACACAGACCTCTTTTACTGTCTCGGCGAGTTCAAGCACAGTAAATTCCCCTGAAAAATGTAAGATAAAGACAAGGTCAATGTTTGCATAATCAAAGGCTATTACATGGTTACTTGGTATCTCCCATGCACAATGAAGAGGTCATAGACAAACCTGGATTTCCAAGATTGATGGGTCCAGTGTGTTCTCCCTCCATGAGCCGAATCAGACCATCAACCTTCAAAGAAAGGACAACTAGTCATAACAGCAAAATTTACTGTTAACAACATGATGCAAAGACAAGTATCAAAGGGTAGGTATGGCATACCAAATCAGAGACATAGCAGAAACTACGGGTCTGGGTTCCAGGCATTTGGACTGTCAAGGATTCACCACTGCAATATGCAAGATGAATTATGATGACACGGCTATAAGCATTAATAAGTGAGCAACAAAAGGTTTTCCAGGGATATGACTGTAAACATGTCTGAAAAATGAAATTCTCCCACTATTTGAGTGTAATCCAAGATCCAAGTTGATGGTTGTTGACCACTCACCGAGTGCTTGAGCTATAAAGTTGCTGACAACACGACCATCATCGATATTCATACGTGGTCCATAAGTGTTGAAAATTCTAGCAATGCGTATCTCTGCTTAATCCAAACAAATTTTCAGGACGGGGGGCAAAAAAAAAAAAAACCAGAAAAGATAACATTTTTTATATCCAAGAGACAAATTTACCTATCCCGTGCTGCCTGTGATAATCAAACATCAAAGTTTCAGCAACCCTCTTTCCCTCATCATAGCAGCTCCTAACCCCTGCAAGACACAGATTTCTCCTATATTCAGGTTACAATTTACAAGCTCCCAATTTCAATTTTATATTTTAGTAAGCAGATGCCGCATTCTCTTTTTCCTACCCACTGAAACTGAAGGAGGCCATGCATTCCATTATGTAAGTCATACAGATACCTCCAGAAATTGGTCAAGAGGTAGGCTTACCAATTGGATTGACGTTGCCCCAGTACTTTCAGGCTGGGGGAATGAGAGATCTCCATACACCTCTGACGTTGAAGTAAGTAAATCCTGTTCAATGAGGTGGAATCAATCATCTGACTCTATTAAAAGATGGTGACATGTTGTAATAAAGAATTAATAAATCCTTCTACCTTGCTCCCCTCGCTTGCAAGTCCTAGCATGTTGAGAGTTCCAATTCACATTTGTCTTTATATCTGTTAATCATAATTAGATAAAAGCTTATTTCAGTGCATTGGCATTGAAAAGTAAGCATGGAGTTTTCTCAAATACTAAAATTCTAGATCCATCCACTTTTAGCTAGGTTACTTTCAGAAGGGAGAAATTGACAATTCCTTCACTGATTGGCATCAATCGGGGGGCAAAAGAAATAATAAATGAGGGATATTGTATTGAGAATTTAACTTAGTCTCCATTATCAAGCAATTGATTAAGAAAAAAAATTGCCAAGACATAATTTCTTTGCAGTAGTTGTGAACAGCAACGTAGAAATTCTCTGTGTATGTTGGATGGAAAAGGGCTTGATGTGGAACGTCATCAGATTCAGTATAAATGAACTTCAGAAAGAAAAGGCTAGGGGGGAAAGAAGACATTACACATACATGTATGTGAAGTAAACAAAGAATGAAATTCCCATAAGGATGCATGTAATGAGGAAGAAAGGAAATCGAGCAAGTGAGCCCTTGATATACACACCTTAACAGGATTATACTTATAAAATATTGGAGAGGCTGGGCAAGCAAGATGGTAAATTTGATCCACTTCAACAAGCAATGGCTCGGTAACATCTATCATGATAATGCAGAAGATGCATTAATGCGCGTGAACAAGGTGCACTTGAACAGAGATTTACATACAGGTTAAGGAATGTGATATTACCATGACGGATCAATTCAAATCTTGGGTGACCAATCCATCTACTGAGATTATCCTTTGAACCGGTGAAATAATTATCAACAACAATCACCTGAGTACCGCGATATATCATGGTCATGAACACAGAAAAATAATTTTCAAAATAAATGTACTTCACAAATCCAATATGCATGGTGAATGCTTGTATATATATATATTTTTCCCTAATGAAGCTAAAGTAAAAGATAGAAAAGATGAAGATTCTGAACCTCATTTTTTTCATTTTCCATCAACCTATCCACCAAATGAGAACCGATGAATCCAGCTCCTCCCGTACCAAAATTCTCATGTTGGACTGCCATTAACAAATTAACCAAGTATCAGCATAATGCTCCACGAAGATACACAAATATATAGCATAGAGAAATTTTAGATAATTATCGATTTTTTCAAAAATTGACGAGTACTGTATAATCTTAAAAGTCCAATCAATTATATGAGGTACCACATATGATGCCCCCTGTAAGAGCTCAAGTTTGACCAAGTAAATATGTGTACTTGATCACTGAACATTTGGTAGTTGCCCTCTGTAAGAGCTCAACTGTATGAATGATTGCAATTGAATGGAAATATTTTATAGCTATATAGACATTCGGGTTCAACATAGTGAATCAACTGGTCATTTAGGCAGATGCCAAAACCACATCGTCATCACAACAGCCAGATCTCCGAAAGATGCAATCCTGGGGAAAAGAAAATTAAGGCATTAATGGTCGTTAATGCATATCTACCTGAAAAAATTTGGAAAAACGCAAAGGTGATGGAGGTGGAGGTGGTTTGTTAGTTGTTTGGTGATTTCCATTTGCAACATTCTCAGCCATCTTTCCGTGTTAGATCTGCATTCACACACAAAAAAGAAAAAATTCAGTAAAGCATACAAGACAATCATCCACTAACATGCACGGTAGAATTGAAAAAAAAAAAAAAAAATCACTGACAACACAGTGGAATTTGTTTAATGCGGTTTAACACAAATGGCTTGTTATTGTTCAAAATCATCATATGCACACAATGCGTTATAATAGAGTAGAGATAAAGACCCGGAAAAGATATGGTTTAAAACAAATAAAGGAAAAACTAAGAAACTATTAGAGAAGAACATAGCGCCAGATAGTATCCAAAACAATAAAAAAAATTTTCGACTGGTTTACTAATTACTAATAAAGTTTCTTAATTATAAATGTCAGAGTAAATATAAAGTTACCATAACACAATGCAATGCATTTAATGCAATTAAGTTATTGTTGTGTTGGAGTTCACCATTTACAATACACACAATGAATTACAATACAACACAGATGGAGATCAGGAAAAAAAGAAAAAAAAAACAAAAAAAGAATTCGGTCTAAACGAAAAACTAGAAAACAATTAAAGATTAAGATACTAAACCTGATTTGGATCCAGATCAATAAAAAGTGTTCAAACGGTTTCCTGAATTATAAATCTCAGATATCAGATGCTTGTATTTATAGCCAAGACCAAGAAACATTGTTCAAATCAAAAACATTGTACTACCAAACTATTCAATCGATACAGAACCACCCATAATAAAATAAATAAATAAATTTTTAACAAACTGAAATCTTGATCTTGAAGCAAAGTGAGAAAACAGACAATGATAGCTCCTTCCTAACAGATAACTTAAACATTACTCCCACCAAATCATATGCATATATTACTACCAAATAAAGAATTTAAGAAACCCATTAATTGTTAAAGTTGAAAAAGAAACGAACTTTTGTTTTACTGAATTTACCTTAAGAGACGATAAAAAAAGGTTGAACCTTGACCGAGTTTGAAATAAAAAAGAACAGGTCTTCGAGCTTTGGGTTTTAGGGATCCAATGCTATACCAATAGCAGACTGGACGTGCTTTACTGTTGTTGTTATTATCATTAAAATTATTATATTAATTTTGGCCAAAAATTATTATATTAATTATCAGGAAAATATGGAGAAAGGAATAAAAAAAAAAAAAAAAAACTTGGGGTTGACTAGACACCTTGATTTTAGCTCCAAAGTGTGCGAGGAAGGAAGGGAAGAGGAGAAGGCTGATTCCGAGTGAAAAAGGACAAGAATATAACTCAAAGATGCTCTTTTTTATTTATATATTTATTTATTTTTAATTTCTTTTGTTGAAGTTGCATGCAACTGGACTGGAGTGGATTGCTTTGCTTCCTTATGTCTCGGGCATTAAGTACCTTTCTCTTTCTGATCTCATCCCACGTGCAGGGTTTCTGCTGGGTATTTCTTTCTTTCTTTCTTTCTTTTTTTATTGTAATATAAAATTTCAATTTCACTTCCGTTTTTATTTTTTTTCCTATTTAGATGTAGTTGATCTCAATTAAAAGACCATTATTAATGTTGTGGATTTAATTACTTATCTTTAGCATATTTAACGAGATGATTAATATTTAATTTAATATATTATATATAAACCTACAACCAAAATCTTATTTGTATTTATAAGAATGAAAAAAAAAAACCTTAATGTTTCACCCACTTATAAAAAAATAATATCCATAACCATATATGTTAAATAATTAAAATATACTTTTAGATGTAAGCACATCTTAAACTATTATTTACTATCCCTTTTATCTCACTCAATTACATCTTAATCATCTTATATTGTTTACTTTTTATCCCACTTTAATTTTGATTTTTTTTTAAAAATTTTACGATTCTATTGTATAATTATATAGATTTGTATTTTAATTTGAAAAAAAATTCAAATATACTATAAAATACTTTCACAAATAATTTAATATATCAAGTTTAATTAAATCATAGAATATTTTAGATTTGTTTTGATTATTTTAGACACACTACAGGTTCTATTGGTGTGTATATGGCACTAAAGTAGAAGAGAGCTAATTTAAATTTCATTTATATGGTCCAATTAGATTTTCCGCTTCTAACGTTTTATGGTGACATTTATATCATTAAGCCAACATAACATATTTTTTTCCTTTCTTTCCTTCTTTCTTGTTTTCCCTGTTCCAAGCAAATAGAACTTAATGAATTAAACATTTATACAACAAAGTGTAAAATTTAATTTAGCCGAAAATATAGAAATGTAGAAAGACTTTACATGTGTTTTTTTGTAAACAAATTCTCTCCTATGTTGTATATATCAATATCACAAGTTCCAATTATAAAATCCTTTACTTTTAGGCACATGTAACCACATGCTTATGAGATTATTACATATTAACTATTATCTTTTTAAAAAATCACATAAATATAATTCAAACAAAAATAATTACCAAATTACTATCGTTAATAGAGTTTGTATGTGTATTGCATGACCAACATGCGATACACATAAAATTATTATATTCAAAAGAATATCGCATGTCGGTTATGCGATATAGCCTGATTTAAATTTTTGACCGAAACATTGTTGTATCTCATCTTAGTGATGTAATACATATGTAAAATATGATAATTATTTTTGTCCAAATTATATTTATGTAATTCTTTTTATAGGAATGGTAGACATGTATTTAATCTGTGCTTATGGTATTTTTCAGTATGAATTAGTAACACATATTTGTACATTTGTTTGTTGGATATTCTAGAAATATAATACAGCTTGCAAAGCCAAAGATGGGTTTGAACTCCGACAAATAGAGCTAACTTTTACGGTTCATAACCTTTTTTTTTATAATTAAAATAATCAGCTAAGGGATGTTGATTTGATTTTGATTTCGCTATAATAATTTGAGAAAACCAACCTTTACGTTAGTTTAGTAACTGATGAAGGATTTGAGCTTGTCTAGCAACGGTTCCTAATGTAGTCATAATGTATATACATACCACAACAATGTGGAACCTTTTTATATGTCATAAATATACGCAATTAAATAATATAAATAACATTTTTTTCTTTTTTCTTTAACAGTACTTATCAACATATGCTGTTATAGGTGATAAACATAAAATTTATCATATAATCTTTTTTGTTGCTTATGATTTATCTCTATCTTATATTTATCTTGCTTTTATCAGTGAAATATTGCACTTGAAATATAGGTGCTTAAAAAATAATCAAGCAGATAAATCATTTATGGATTGATTAGAAAGACATATAGTTTTTAAATATGATAACACAGGTTTTTATAAAACTGATTGAATTTTAAATAATTTTTTTATCCGTTAAGGGGCTTAAATAACTTATCTACAAAATAGCTGTTCTAGTAATACTAAACTCTCTCTTTTCCTTTAATATCATCTATATGATTTTACAGATATTTCATTGTCATTAAATCAACTTTCGATGATTTTATTACAATATGCATTTGTATTATACTTATAATTTGGAAGATATTCCCTCTCTTCTTTCATGTAATTTTGGACTATGATCCTATCAAAATATCATATTTTCGCTAGCGAAAATTGCACTTGAATCTACATATGCCTAAAATCATTATATAATTAAATAAATTATTTATTATGCTTTGGTTGGTTTTATTTTAAACATATTTATACCTTATTTATAAGTACTGTATCTATATTTATTTTCACCCATACCATATTTGAATTCCTTCGACAACACTTAAAATAAGAATAAGGGGACAAAAAGGGGATAAAACGTAGAGACAAAATGATAAAAATTATGATTTGGATCCGAAGAGCATCAATGTGGCTGTAGTTTAGTGGTAAGAATTCCACGTTGTGGCCGTGGAGACCTGGGCTCGAATCCCAGCAGCCACAATTTTTCTAACTAGTCTCAATTAAAACCACGATGGCCTTTTTATTAGGGCTGGGTAAAAAAAAAAACGGGTTGAACTGAATCAAACTAAAATTTTAGTTTTTTTTCGAAATAGTTTGGTTCTCGGTTTGGTTCGGTAAAGAACAAACGGTTCGTGATTCGGTTAGAAACCATGAATCGAACCGTATGGTTCGAATCGAACCGAACCGAATCCTTTTATATTTTAAAAAATTAATCATATTATTTTTACTTTTAATTATTTTATTAATGATACATATCTAAGTATAAAAAATTAATTGTTTTTAAAATTTGTAAAAAAATAATTTTTTTAAATTTTATGACTTAGGTATGTGTCATTCATTAGAATAAAATTAGATTTTTCATAATATGTTTTAATTTTTATGTTGTTTATAATAAGATAGATTTTATATTTTAGCCTTTAGTATTCTAACTCCTGCATACTTCTTTTCCATTTGTCTTACTAATTAATCTACTTCTATTGTAAAATTACTTATTATTTTTATATAATTGGTAATATGGTAGTTAGAAGCATACAATGAATTAAATTTTATGTCTTATATTAAGATAAAGTTTAGCATACCATTAATATTATAGTTCAAGATAATGAAAAACAAAAAAGACTAGTTACAATTATAATTTTATAATGAATAAAAAAAAAAACACGGGTTGAACTGAATCAAACTAAAATTTTAGTTTTTTTTTCGAAATAGTTTGGTTCTCGGTTTGGTTCGGTAAAGAACAAACGGTTCGTGATTCGGTTAGAAACCATGAATCGAACCGTATGGTTCGAACCGAACAGAACCGAACCGAACCCTTTTATATTTAAAAAATTAAACATATTATTTTTACTTTTAATTATTTTATTAATGATACATATCTAAGTATAAAAAAAATTAATTGTTTTTAAAATTTGTAAAAAAATAATTTTTTTAAAATTTTGTGACTTAGGTATGTGTCATTCATTAGAATAAAATTAGATTTTTCATAATATGTTTTAATTTTTATGTTGTTATAAATAAGATAGATTTTATATTTTAGCCTTTAGTATTCTAACTCCTGCATACTTCTTTTCCATTTGTCTTACTAATTAATCTACTTCTATTGTAAAATTACTTATTATTTTTATATAATTGGTAATATGGTAGTTAGAAGCATACAATGAATTAAATTTTATGTCTTATATTGAGATAAAGTTTAGCATACCATTAATATTATAGTTCAAGATAATGAAAAACAAAAAAGACTAGTTACAATTATAATTTTATAATGAATGAAATTCCTTCCTTCTTATAAGTTTTGTATGTTTATTTGGTAAATGATTAATTTAAAATATTGTTATTTATATTTGCATTAATGATAAGAAATATGTAATAAAAGTTTTTCGATAGAATATGTTTCTTATCTTATGAATAAAAACGGTTCGAACCGTAAAGTGAATGGTACCGAACCGTTTTTTTTCAATTCGAAAAAATTACGAACCGAACCATATGGTTATGTTCAAATTTAAAAGAAAAACCGAGACGTAAAATATGGTGCAGTTCGGTTCAATGTGCAAACCGAACTGAATCATACTATGCACACCCCTACCTTTTATGCTATTGTGGATCAGGGTAAAAATACATATATATATATATAGAGAGAGAGAGAGAGAGAGATAAATTAAGCAAAGATACTATGAGAAGGTTGAAGCTCGAAAAGACGGCAGAAAGGATTGGGACAATGTCATGATTTACCACTCAACTTTATATATTTTTACAATTAGATATCTTGAGTTTTAAATTATTAAATTATACTTTTTTGGCCAAAACCTTATCATATATTTAGTTGCCACATTTAAATCTGATTTTTTTTTGTCAATTGCCTCTATCTCTGTCATCATGATGGAGAAATCGTAATGAGACATGAGTAGTTTTTGTTTTATATTTTATATTGATACAATAAATTGCTTGCTCAATCTTCCAGAGAGTAAAAATATCCCACCTTGGCAATACAAACTTATAAAAAAAATTAGGAATAGATAGATTAAAATGAGAGAAGAAAGAGACAATTAAACTATAAATAATTTTCTTTCATCCAATTTTCTCCAATCAAACTTTAAGTAGTCAAAGGGTATATTAGTGTTTTTATGCAAAACACTTACACCCACATAACACAATTTAAAAAATAATAATAAAAGATAAAAAAAAAACACTGATATTGCTGTACACAAAAGGACTTCTTGCTTATATCACTTATGCCTAATGTACTAACATGAGGACAAATGTTCCAACTTGAAACTCACAAATAGATTATATTTTGTTAAATGAATTCGAGGATATATTTGCTACTTTTATGTATATAAAGTTAATGGAGAAGTTGTTATGGAATAATCTTGAAAGATGGAAGAGAAGTTCTTCTCATATTTTAAGGTTAGGATTTTGTGGAGAAATGGAAAAGAATAAGGTAAAAAAGAAGTGAAGATGTGATGTTTACTTTTAATTTTTGTATTTCTGATTTTTTTTTTTTTAAGTTTGTAATGTTGAGGTGGGATATTTTTATTATTTGGTAGGATGGCTAGGTAGTTTATCGTATCGATATAAAATAAAAAAATTACATGTGTTGCATTGTGAGGCTTGTCGTGATGATAGGGATAATTGTTGTTGACAAAAAAAAAATGAGATGTAAATTGTGGCAACTAAACATCTAATTAGGTATATAAATTAATAATTTTAAACTCAAGATGTATATTTGCAAAAGTGTGTAAAATAGAAGTGTAAATCACGATATTGTTCCAAATAAAATGTAGGCCTCTAGAATAAAAGTAAGTCTTAAATTAGCTATAGCATAGTAAAGAATGAAAATTACGATTTGCATCGAGACATAACAAAAAAGTTTTGTAATGAAGGAGAATGAAAGGAATGAAATGTTCAATTATAAAATACATACAACTCATGTAATTATATGTGTAACACACAACTCGCATGTGTAATAGTTTAACTAAGACTAAGACTAATAATATACTTAACACCCTTGACACATAATGGGACCATATACAATCAAGTGAAATCCAATAGGTGAAATAATTTATGTAAAATTAGGGATTTTGATGGTTCATGATGATAGGGAATTAAAAAGATGTTGATTAATGAAGAATCACACTTCTCACTTTCTTTCTTTCTTTTTTTCTCCCAACTATTTGTAATCAATTGTGGTTAATTGTTTCTTTCTTTCTTTCTTTTTTTGTTTTTTTTTTTAAATTTTACAAAATATGGGAATTCTAAATATAAAAAATAGTAAATAGTATGTGATATGAAATATATGTATATATATATATATATATATATAATTATTGCCTTCTGTGGAAGAGATATTTGTAGAATGAAACTGATGGCGATTAAAACAAGTGATTAATTTGCTCCTCATTTTTATTTTTATTTTTTTATATTGACCTTCTATTATAAAGCCATGTGTCTTTTAAGAAAGCTTGTAGTGTAAGTAGGCTTGAAGTTTTGAAATCACTTCTTTTGCTTGAGGTAAACCTAAGATCCTATGAAGACCTACCATAATGCAAGGAAGGCAAGGTTCCAATCCCTTTGTTTGAGATATAAATTAAATGCGCACATATAAGTTATATACGTTCATACATACATTTATAATTCAACACATTCATCTCTCTAGACCCAAAGAAGGAAATACATGGCCTCCTCAACAATGCATGGCATCTATAATTAAAAATATATACATGTTTATTATATTATTTTCTCAATTTAAGTGTTTCCACAACTATAAAAGACCATATAATTATTATTATTATTATTTTTGGCCATCAAGACCATATAATTATTAGATAAACTCTTTTGAAGCTTTTTATCTACAAATTTAATTTTGCAAAGCATGGATCTTACAACAAATTTCGTAAAAATCTATATGACTTGAAGGGTTCTCCCACTGGATTAGCTCTCTCACACAATTTTCAATTTCTCCAGTTTCATTTATTAATTTGCTCAAACTATAACCCAAAGCACTCAAATTCAAAATCATCTCGCTTTTGACCTGTTCCTTATCTTGATCATCCTTTTCACTATTGAGTTTATTGACAACTTCTTGTGAATGCTGAAGATAAGAGCTCATAACCTTCTCATGATTATCATCTTTAAAATCACAAACTGTCATGATCTTATTCGCATTAAGGTTTTTCCCCATTTCAATATCCCAGGCTATTTTTTCCTCTTCAATTCTTTTCTCAAGCATGGAAGTGACTTTAGGGACATGATTTCCAAAACGTTTGATTGAAGACCCAACAACTTCTTTGAAGAGCTTGATGTCGTTATTTTTTTTATTAACCAAAACCTCCTTTAAACCAGAGTCCAAATCTAATTTTTGCGACATTTGCTCTAAGGATTTTAATGCAAGGTTCCCAAAATGCAAAACATCCAAAATCTTTGACAAAGACCCCAAAAGCTTACCATAACAGTTGTTATTAAAAGGCACAAACCAAAAATTGGGCTCCATGTTAGCTTCTCCAATGTATGTGCCTAGCTCATTCAAATGTTGTCTCAAGTTTTTTAATGTCTTTCCAAAATTGGCCCTGTCATCATGAAGATTAAATGAATTGACACATTCAATCAATACTTCAAAGCTTTTAATGAGTTTTTGTTTAGCCAGTGTTGCACCCCTTGTGGGCCTCATGAGTAGCTCAACTAAAATGGCACAAGAAAGCCCAATAAAAGTCTCCACAATTCTTGCTATTGCAAACTCCCTTGGAGGCCCAAAATTCTTCCTTCCTAGAATTAATACTGCCCCAATTATTGCTGAAACCCCACCTGCTTGACCATACATCTTGCTATTCCTCAAAAAGCTCGTGAAGATTAGCCATGGGATAAGTGAGAAAAACCTAATCGGTAAGAACCTTTCAAATAGAAACATTCCGATAACACCGTATACGGTCCCTAGGACGGTACCTTGGGCTTTTATGTTGGCCACTTTGAATGTGGCCTCCCTTGATGAAGCTAGGCTTACTGCTATAGGGAGCCCGGCCCAATAACCATCAGGTCTACTATAATTGAGCCCAAACAATACCGCAAGGCCTAATGAAAGCGAGCATTTGAAGGCCGGGACGAGCCTCTTGGTGTTCCAAATTCCTCTAAATGAAAGCCCATAGCTGAATGTGTCAGTACCTTTTGGCCCTGAATCAGAGGCAGGGCATGTATCATCATTGTACAAGGAGGAAAGCGATTTCATGCAAAATACAAAGAAGAGGAAGGGCAATTCTGAAAGTGAGTTTGGAGTGGTGTAAAGGGATCGGAATGGATTGGTTTTCTCCATCAAGCTTGACTTTGAACATTTGGATTGTTTTAAATTGTTGCAAAGTTGCTCTTCTAGTAGATGGAGTTCATTTTTGAGAGCCTCATCACTCGGGATTTTAAGAGGAAAAGAAGTGTTTGTCAAAGCCATTTCCATTCCCCTTAAATGTAGATTTAACTCTTGCAATTTGTCAAGAGAGATGACATTGCATTTCGATGATTTAAAAGGAATGCGCTCCCACTGAATGATTCCCTGTTAATTCAATACCAAAAAAAAAAAATTATTAGTAATGAGTCCCTAAACCATATGAAGGAAAAGGGGAAAAAAAAACGATAATAATTATTATTAACTTGGAAATTTTATCTTGGTTTTGAATAAATATTTTCTTTTATAAGATTTTCAAGGTCAATAGTTTAAAGGAGAGCTTAAAATGGAATAATATTTCTTCCATAATAATATATATGTAAAGTGGTGTTCATTGTTCACAGATATTAATATGGATATATTCAGAGAAAAATAATTCTTTTCAATAGGCTTCCAGGCAGAATTTTATCTTCTTATTCTTATATTATTATTATTATTAAATAAACTTTAGAGATATAATGTTTAAATGCATAAAAGGTGGCCTTTACCTTTCATAAATTTTTGAAACATGCATTTACCTTTTGAATTATGGATATGCCCTCAAACCAATTATTTTTAAGGAGCTTTTTAACAATGATTTGAGAAATTTATTAACGGTTGATTGGATTAATGCATTTCGTTAAGGTTAGAGGATTAAAAATGACAATTTGTTGCTTAATCTCTGTTTCCCGGAATCTTATTGTCCAGTAGGATAGAGGAAAAATATATCTAACAATTATATAGGAGTTCCTAATGAATATTTTGTCATTTACTCTCTCACATCGCACCAGTACATTTATTCATCATATTTTGATTCATTTAACATCATATTTTTATTCTTTTCAAATAGTTATTTGTTAAGACACAAATACTAATGAAAAATCTATAGTTTTACCTATAAATTGATCAAACAAATACGATACAAATATGATATAAATAAATTACAAATACATATCAAATACAGATAAAAATCTCATTATCCATACTGATCCCAAATTAGATTTCGAGCAATAATATTACCTACAGTACTAAGACATAACCAAACAAAGGTCTAAAAGTTTTTGCAACTTAAAAGCACGCTCTGTTTTGGGTGGGGGTTGTCTGAAGGCGAAAGTTATTACATTACAATTTTTTTTTTTCCCCTTTAGAAATCCAAGTAAAATTGATGAATAATTAACAAATAACGAAGGTGATGAGACGAGAGTAGCCATGCGTGCGCGGTTATCCCAGGGATGTACTATTTGATTTTATATTACCTGGAAGCG
Organism: Combretum micranthum; assembly: GCA_024138025.1. Classification (NCBI taxonomy): domain Eukaryota; kingdom Viridiplantae; phylum Streptophyta; class Magnoliopsida; order Myrtales; family Combretaceae; genus Combretum; species Combretum micranthum. Next base: position 48,616 of record JAMXBD010003041.1, read on the forward strand.
TTTGATATTTTGGAGGAACTTATTTCCAGCATAACCCAAACACTTGGCACGACAGATCGATGACTGGGCGGTAGTTTTGTCCTCCGCACAAGATGCCTTTACGTGTAATTGCACCCTCTCCGAAGCATTCTCAGCTAGGTGCTCCCAGTTCTCTTTCACCTGTTAAATGAATCCTTTCATTATCAAGAATTTTTCGGTTGAAATTCGCAATAAGAAATTAAATTAGATATATATATTTTTAAATATTTATGCATTTGGTTTTCGACTATATCAACATATTGTCTAAATATTATTGAAAGTTATAGATTTTTCCTTCCCAGATATATTCCAAAGGCATCTGTTAATAATAATCCATTATTATTGAAGTGTCTTAACAAATTTTATTTAGGTATGGGTTACCAACAAATATTTATTATAATATCATGAAATTTATCTAGTTACATTGTATATTTTTTCATTTAGCTCTGTGCTCTCATTAACAAAAGTGAATACATATATCTAATATGTATTACCTATTCAATCTGATTGCTGCAGTAGCAGATGGGTGAACATTGCATGTGCAAAGCATATAATAAGAAGATGAGACATATGAGCTCGATCGTAAAGCATTGGTTAATGATGAATTCATACTTCATATTGATACATATATATTAACTCAATTTGTGGCTTGATACTTTGCATCTTTTAATATTTTTATCTTGTTAAAAAGAAAGGAATATAAAATTTTTGAACAGTTTGAATTAGAAAATTGGTATATATATTAGATACTTATATTATGAGTAATGGACTTAAAATTATAAATACTCTATATTGTCCATTATTAATGATACTTTTTTTTTTTCAAAATAGATGGAAATAAGTTTTCTTTATTTGTCATGCCCCCCTAGCACTGGCCATATAGCAACCCAGCTGTAAACACTTTTCTGTGCAAACTTTTTTGCGCATGGGAAGCACAAACATTTTCTCTGAATAAAATTCCCGAATGAAAATTGATTTCAATTTGAGGCATATATGTACGTGCACAAATTTTGCGAACCATATTCATTGATTCCCAAAATTTCAAATGCTTGTCCTTCTCTATATGTGGTATATATAGCAGTTACCTCGTGAACAGCCAACCTCGGAAAGGACAGCAACAAGGACAAGACGCATGCAAAGACCCCAACAGCCGTGGATGCTGCCACGTGGACTGGATGCATGACAGCATCTATTTCCTCTTTCTCAATGCATCCGACAACGTAAATCAAAACTATCTGCCCCAAAGCAATCCTCTTAGCTATCAAGTGCGTGTTCTCTGGCAACACCACCACAAACGCCGCTAGCCCCACCGCCACAGCCGTGATGCCGCTGGACAGCCGCTTCGGCCCTATAAGCCATAGGCTCAGAATGCCTGGACCTACACTCTGCATGGTGGCGTATAGGGCCAGCCAACATCCACGTAGGGTGTCGCCAAGCGTGGCATCGGTTATGATAAGAATGACGGTTACGTAGGAGAATGCAGGGAGTGTCACCTGGCGCTGGATGGATTCGGGGCTGTATAGGGTAACCACGCCTACAATGGTGCAGGCCAAGGTGGCCCGGAAGGCGGAGGTGAGGCAGGCACGCCACACGGTGATTGCACGCTGCTCGGAATAGTCCCTTACTGTCATCATTATTATTAGTAAATAAATGGGTTACTATTTGCTTGGGACTAGGGTTGACGATGTAAGCGGCTAGAGGGCCGGTGAGTTCGTATGTTTTATGTTTGGTAGAGAGAAAGTTGATTTCGAGGGAGAATGTGGAAGGGGTTTATGTAGGAGGAGGAGTACGTATAATTGGAACTACGTGGAAAGGACATAAGGCTTAGTGGGGGTCATATGGGAATGAAATGAAAGGATGACGTAGGACTGTTATGGTATGGTGGCTTGAAGATGCAATATGCCATTGCAGCATGATCAAATATGACACATAACACTAGAACCTAGTGGAATTAGAAATGTTAGGTCGTGTCTCTGCGTGTGTGTGTTTAAGTTTGTGGGTAGAAGTACCACTCGTACTTTTTTTTTGTTTTTTGTTTTTTGTTTTTGGCCATAGTGTACCAATGGTAATTATCATATAGATATGTAGTAAGTAGATATTAATTATTTTAGAGATTGGCTCCAATGTGAAATCGATTATTGATTATGTAATCATCCGAATTTTTACAATTCAAATATAATTATTAAGTAAATAATGTAAATTTTTTGAAAAGATTTTAATAAAAATCTCAAGAATCACTCTTAAATTTTTTCATAGTTCAAGAATATTAAAATATGAATAATTTAATTATCATTTAAAATATTTGAATTGTTATAAATAAAATTTCAAGATACAATTTTTCAATAACATTTTAAATAATACCCTACAAATACAAAAAGATTAAATTCATATATATACATGTATACATACATAAATGAGCAAAGATAAGATTTTAACTAAGATGATAGTAACAATAAAAGTTATAATATATAACATTCCTGATAATTAAAGAAATAAACGATGAGTCAATAAATAATTATAAAGAAATGATGCTAAATCTAATAATTTAAATCTCGAGATATTTCATGAAAATGAAAATAACAAGAAACACTAAACTAATACAAGAAAAGAATAAAACAATGTAAACATATAATAAATGTAATAAACAAACCTGCAATATGAAAATAACTATAATGTAACATCAACTTTTAATATGCTTCAAATAACGGGAAACAATGAGAAGTATCAAATAGACGTGATAATAAATACAGATATGCGATATATAAACTCAATAAATAATAGATTGCCAAATAATTCAAAGTATCAATATGAGTGAAACATAATACTAAAGTTTCCGAACATCAAATGAAAGCATAAGTGAAAGAATAAATCTTAAAATGATCAAAAGCCTTTGAATTATAAAATTTAAAGTCAATATAAAATGTTAACTACCAAGAAATAATCAAAACATTTGTTTATTTAGGTTAGATGGATTAATTAACTAGTACAATAAAGAATTAATTTTGAACTTTGAATAAAATGTAATTTAGAGATTAAGCTTAGATAGTTTAATTAAATCAAGTAAATTAAATTATAGAATATAACTAGATAGGTTAATGTAAATCAAATTAATAAATGGTTTAAAACGGGATTAAGATTTCAAATATTCCTTTCCAACTATCAATTTGCTTCAACTATTCCTTTCATGAATCAAATTTCCTAATTATTGTTAACTATCAAAATTGGATTCCACTCTTTTCAAATTTGTCCATTTGCTTTAATAATCTTTTTTAGCAAATTAAATCTATTATCTTTTGTAATTCTTAAACTAAATTTCTTTTCTTTCAATTTCAAATCTTTGAATCATTGGGAAATTTAATTTGACGGTTATTAACTTTTTGAATCCTAAGTATAATCCATTTCATGACTTTAATTATTCAATTCTTTACAATTATAAACTTGAAATCCTTTTTCATACAATTTATAAATGACCCAAATTTCTCAAGTTTAATCACCTGAGTTTATAAAATGTCTTAAATTAACCATTTTTAACCTAAATCCTATTTCTTAATCCCTAAAAATTTTGAGCTTGATGCTTGTTAACAAATATCAGTTTCTAAGCTTAAACTCAAATTAGATATCAGATTTCCATAAATTAAACTCTTAAGTTGGATTTTTGATTCAAACTATTAATTTCTAATGTGTGTACTCTCAAATTATTTCCGAATTACTTATCTAAAGATATTCATCGGAAAGGTTAAACTAAATTTCTTAACCATAAATATCTCTAATTATTTTTGTCCTTATCCTTTTTATTTCCTTTTCCTTGTCACAGTCTTCTTTTCTTTTTCTCCTTTCTTCTTTATGTTTTTCTCCTTCTTCTTCTTCATTTCTCTTTTTCTTTAGTTCCAAAAATCTAACTCAAAATCTAAGGAGATCCAAGAGCAATTAAAGGTAGGAAACAAAATAGAAGGTGAAAATCAAGTTACTAAAGACTTCATTAACTAGAAAAGAGTAATGGTAGTGAAAATCAAGAAGCTCTGTTTAACAAACAAGTAACTTACTGTTTTATTTTGTTTAGATTATTGTTTATACATGTATTTGATGAATTGATACTAGTTATAAGTATAAATTGAGATAAAACTTGTAATCTTGCCATATATGAACTTATCAGCTAAAATCTAAGTGAAATCATGCATATTAGAATTAGGATTGAGATAATACATGAAGTAAAAACATATATATAATTTATATATAAATGTTATAAATAATGGTTTTAAGCTGGAAGGCTGAGTTTAAGATGTTAGATGTTAAAAAATGAGGTAAAATAAGAGATGAAATAAGTTAAGTTTTCGAAATCTAAAATATGGTAATGAACACGAGGTGTACACGGGTAATTGTATTAAGTTGTGCTCCTTGGAATTTCAAAACAAAGGAAAATTTAACACACGAGAAGAAACATAACTAGAATGCGACCAATTGTATCTAATCGTACTTCTCTCTGTTTTATTGTACAAAAGCATTCCTAGAATAGCACAGCTAATACACAACCTCCCTATTTTGTCGTGTTTCTCTTTTGTTAAGAAACACAGCTAGAACACGATCTCACCTATCTCCCCATGTTCCTTTCTATTTCTTGTGTATATAATGTGTCAAGTAAAACACGGCAACAACACAACCCATGTATCTCAACGTGTTTCTTTCTGACCTTAAAGTACTTAGCTTTTTAATGAAAAACGAGGGAACACACGACTCGTTCTATTACGCCGTGTTTCTCATTTGTGTGTTGTGTTTCTCAAATGTTTTCATCTAAAGAGAAGCATGACTAAAACACGGTTACATGTATCACACCATGCTTCTCTTTGAGTTCCAAAATGCGAACAAGCACGATGGAAACCCGATGCAATGTAATTGATCATGCTTCTTCTTATGCGTGTACATAAGGTGTAACACAGTTGTGCACTTGCCCATGTTCTTCTAAAAATTTGAATAAAATGAAAATAAAAATTAAATGAAAAAGATAAATGATAATTAACATGATATGTTAGTTAATTTATAAAATTAAGAATGAGTTATGGAAATTAATAGGTTTAATAACAAAATTTGTTTTAAGCATAAATGAGTGTTGAGTATAAAATGAACTTTATAAATAATCTTAAGTTCAACTTGACTTAATAAATCTATGTTTTAGTCATTTATAAACTACTGAATTAAAAATGAGTTTGAATACTAAAATTCAACATAGTATACAAAGAAAAGCGATGAATGAGTACTATTTTGTTTCATAGGGAGAGCAACTTAATCTTTGGTTTTCCTAGGAGTTTGCTATGACTTAACTTAGATGACAAGTGTGTAAATATGAACTCATCACTTTGTTTATGGTTGTAATGTAGTTGTACCTATAATAATAAAATCATAATTGGTTATGTGAGGGGATTGGATAATCGACTATTGTTTGGGGATTGCCTTCGTTGATAAATTACTAACATAAAAGTGATCACACATCATTTGTAATGATTAGATGGATGTTGTTGATGAGTGTTTGTTGATTGATTGGTCATCCTAATAAATGAACTTAATACTATTTGACCATTTAATTAAACTTAATACTGTTTGACCATTTAATTAAATGGACATACATTGCACGACAATAGACTTGCATTAGCATGGTATTCATGTCACGTGTTGGCATCTCAATTCCATAGTAATCCTAAGTTATGCTAGTAGAATTGTTTCTCCAATTGGATGTCATAGGGTTATCAATACTCTAGGAATTAATAAGCAACGAAGGATGTCGCCTGTGTAGGTATTGGTCGTGGAATGCTAGTACTTAATGGGGTTTCTAAGGTTCTAAGGTGAAGTTGAGGTTATGTTAATAATATATATGTAAATAACAAGGAGTTTGAAAAGGAAATCCTCTTTACTTAGATTTTTCTAAGATAAAGTTAAGGTTATGCTACTAATATAATATAAATATATATATATATATATATATGAATAGCAATGAGTTTGAAAAGAAATCCTCTTTCCCTAGTTCTTAGGTTTTTCTAGGTGTGAATAACTTTAACTGTCTTTTAACCCCCAAGAGAGGGCGTAAATCTCCATTGGTTTAGATTCCAGTAATCCAAGCTATGCATATCATATGGTTGAAGGTTGCATTGTATATGCTTGCTAATAAAATTGTTTGGCATTTTTTGATTTGTGGTAGGGTCTTGTTATTAATTGATCTATGGTTAGCTCACACCCCTATAGTTCTTGTGCAGGAAAGCATTGAGAATGAGCTAAGGATATGTGAAGGATGATTGTCTTCAGTTATGTCCGTGAAGATAGAAAAATGATATTAGAGTGTAATCCATATGTTTAGTGTTTAAGTTTGAAATTGTAGAATATAGAAAATAAACTTAGATTAATTGTATATGGTTTGAAACTTTATAATATGCATTTTATCTATCCTATTTTATTATTTGGCGAGGGATACCGATTCTTTGTGGTTCAGGTGGACGGTAGGAATCTATATTTCCTTAGCTATCAAAAATGTTTTCATACAATTAAAATTTGTATAGTAAATATTAAATAGAGTTTGTAATCTTTGACTTGCAAAACGGTTTTCATATTACGGATACACATGTAGTATGACAACCAAAGATTTAGCTTTCTAAGCCCCTTTTAGGGTCGTGACAGGTTACATGATGTCTATAACGATGCATATGAAGCAACCATTACTAGTTTCCCAGCATATGACTAATTTAAAAAAAAAAAAAAATCATGGAAGTACTATTAAAAGTTACCATCATATCATATGTCTTTTATGGATTCATAACTGGAAATGGATTCTCTTTGTTTTTTTCCTCTTGACGTCTAACTTTTACACTTTCTCCATTACTACATTGATAATGGTTGAAATTATAGGAAAAAAATTATAATAACGTCACGCTTGATAGTTCACAATAATGTCCCTTCCTTAGATATATTGATCTGCCGAGTATAGTTACTTTTATAATCAATGATGTAGAGAAAGAATCTACTTTTGGAATACATATGCATGGTTGTATAGAAGGGTAATTGATTAATTTTCTACTAAATAATGATTCAAAAAATAACCTATCCTAGGAAACTATAGCATGTCGTACCATAATTGGATTAAGCCAAAATGAGTATAAGAAGTACCAACTTTGTTTATAAGTGTGAAAGATACGGATGGCCAATTGCTTTAGCTATGAAAAGCGTACTCTCAATTAAATTATTTGGCTTGGCCAACAATGGTGGTGTTGTGTGTTAGAGGATTAGAGCGCACAAGTAAAAGTGACTACATGTAATGGGAAATTTAGATTTGAATTTTGCCTTTGACTAGGGCATTGAGGCGGGTCTCACCTCAGTATCTTAGTCAACGGTGAGATTATAGAGGTGAGTTTTTCCTTTAATTTTTTTCTATAAATAGCATTTCCTTCTTTCTCATGCATTGCTTTCTCTCTCTCTCTCTCACACACACACACACTCTCTTGCACATCTTTGTCTCTCTTTCACTTTCTCTCATCTCACTTGACATATGAGAGATGTTTGCAACTTAATCAGAGATGTGAAGCTGCTAAATGGATATGCTTCCAACATATCGTCCTACTTAGGTATAGATGAAGTAAGTTTGAGGGCTCCAAAGAGTTATAACTATTATGTCTAGCTTTAATGGATCCTTTTAGTAGTCATTCGTAGGTTTCTCGATAACTGAATCTATGACGTGGTTTATGGTGTTTCCTGTTTCTTCAGGAGTTGATAGCCAAAGAATTTCGTGTGAATTTATTAGAGTCTTTAGAGAAGACTATAATACTAACACTTTACAAGTTGGAGATGATATTTTTTAGTCAATAGGTGAGACTTGCCTCGGTCTACTATGAGGTGAATTTTACCTCATAATTTCAATATACATACTTGATCAACTCGTACTCCCTCTATTTTATTTTCTTTATTTACAAAAACACACCTATCTCTCTCTATTTGGTCTCTTCTTCATCAATTCATCCAAGATTTTTTTTTTCATTTCACTTTTTTGCAATGTGTTTATTTGATACTGATGATTTTGTATTTGAATTTTGCAAGTGTTGGCCATTTTATGATTGTGCTAATGTTGATTTAACAAAGACAACATAAGGTAATATAATGTTTTTATGAGAATGTATTTGTTTTTTTTTCATTTGTATTTGTTCAATGATTTATTAAGTAATTGATGGAAATTTAATTATTTTTTTAGGTGTTTGATGACTTCAAATTTGTAATATTACACATACAAGAATGATTTGATGGTAAAATAAAAAATTTATTTTTTATAAAATATTTTCATTAATATAAAATGATAAAAAAACAATTCATAAGCAATAATTAAAAATTTAACATTTTCATTTAATATAGCTTAAAATAAGAAAAAAAATAACATATTAATTTTTTGACTAAATAAATTATTTTAATTTAAAAAGGAAATTTTTTATTTAAAAAAAATTAAAATCTTCATCAGATTATATTTCAAAGGAAAAAAAGTATATATGGACATACGAGGCGAAACTCGTCTCATTTGCTAGTAGAGGCAAAAATTGCCTCTTGCCTTTTGTAAGTGGTGATTTTCGCCTCTAATGGCCTAAGGTGATCAAGCTTTTTAGGCGAAAAAATGAGGTAAAAATTTCTTCTACTAAGGTGAATAATTTTGCCACTTTTGCCCATGTATGTATCAGTGGAGAGAAATGAGGTTTTGGGTATACAATAATCCTTGGAAATATGAGCTGCCGCTTCATTTTTTTTTCTTTCTTTGCCGAGACTCGAGGTCGTTATTCTTGATAGAATGCAATATCCTAATGTTATTATGAACTTGATTTATCATAAGTTAGGATAGTAACGACTTAAGGAATTTAAAGTGAAATATCATGTCTAATAATTAATAATAGATAAAATTTTATTCTCAATCCTTTGTGTTAGTGTACACTCATGAAAAATTCATTCAAGAGAGGTGGATCTAAGAGGTAGAACTCACATCTCTTGTTAAAACAATATCAGACAAGCTAATAGAGGTAAGTTTGATTGCTGATTGGGATAAAGAGGTGGTATGAGGTGAGACTTGCATCTTAGCCCCCCTAATTAACACTACGTGGACAAATTTCTCTCTCACGCTCATTTATTTTCACTAGATCCATTCTTTTTCCTCTTCCACTCTCTTTTTTCCATTTTCACTAACCATTGATTTGAAAATTTGATGCCTATTGTGGCATTGGTTATCTTCCAAGCCTCCTTTTTTCCCCTTCATTTTCCATATCCTTTTTATTAAATAATTACTAATTATTTTTATGTTGTATCTTTTGCAGGTTTTCAGTAAACTTTGCACATTCCATGTTTGTGATTCTTTCTTTATTTAAGGTTAGGAAATTAAATTTTACATGATACATATTTATACTATACAATATTTAATATCATAATTTAATATAATTTTACAAATAAATTGGCACAATATTATGAAATCATTAAAATATTAAAAAATTATAAAATGAATTATTTATTGAATATTAATATTTAACTGAAAGCGTATAAAGAGGCAAGAAAAAGAAAGAAAGAGGTGAATGTAAATTAAAGAGACAATTCTCGTCTCTTTGCTTAGAGGCAAAACCTGCTTCTTTATTCTAGTAAGAGGTGATACTCTGCTCTTTTCCCTAAATCATGCCAAATAAGAGAGGTGAAAATTAAGAGGTGAGTTATTCGTCTTGATAGGTGAAGAGAGGTGATTTTTTAGCCTACTGAGGTGAAAAAAATTGTCTCTCTTAGCCATATAGTCACACCTCCACAGAGTATCCTAGTAATATTAATGTAACATGTAACAAACTAAAGTCACAAATATTTATATTAATCTATCTGAGGCTTCCAGAAAGGTACATAAAATGAAACAACTAAAATACTCCGTGGCATTTATAGCTATAATAGGATCATAGTTTGTTTAGAATAAGAAATATTGCATACATATAAGTCACATACAAGAATAACATTACCATAAGTCCTTAGTTATTACTCATAAGTTTACATTCATTAGTCACCAAAGACTTCTTTGCATAAACAACTTTACGCTCTTTAGCCCATATCTGAATTTCATTCTATCTTGTACTAGCATCAACTCCTTAGTATTGATCCTTCTATTGATTCTTGCAAACAAGCAATCTATTGAAGTGTGAGCACAATACAATGAACAACCAAATGTTAACACAATTCAATAAATATTAAACAAGTTTAATTAACAAACATATGCAATGCAACAATCAATCATATATGACAAACATAATTTAGATGATTGAAATCTAAACCAATAGAGATTTATGCCTTCTCTTGGGGTTGAAGGAACTAGCTCTTGTAATTCACACCCAGGAGAGACTAAGGACTAAGGAAGGAGAAGTTTGTTCATGCTTATTTATTATTTTATATATAGAAAAATATTATAACTCAACTTGACCTTAGAACTTAAAAACTCCACTAAGTATTAGCCATTTCATGTTGACACCACAAGCGATGTCCTTCGATGCCTACTTAGTTCATGTGGAATCGATAGAACAGTAGTAACCTTTTGTAGAGCTAGAGTTCAATTTCTTTTTATTGAAAGAACCAAAAAGCTAATACGTAATGTGATTACCATTTAAATGAAATTTATGTAGTCGTGCAATGTATGTCCATTTCACTTAAGGCTTACTTAAGATTCATATCATATTACTTAGTGACCATACAAATTTCAAACAATACTCAATTCATATTACACAATCAATACCAAGTAAATAGTTATCACTTTTAATATGAAAGTTTTTCATTCACCAACACAACCTATAACATTTGTTATTCTTGATCCCCATGCATATAAATAGTTTCAATTATACTTTATAATATATGCTACTATATTACAACACAAGTAATGTGAGAAGATTTAAGTCACTTGCCTGTGCATCTTGCTTAATTGTCATAGTAATATATTAGGAAATCTTGATCCTGATTTATAGTCCCTATAAAATAATAAACACACATTACTAACTATACAGTTAGATATGGTTAAATAACAAATCCTATTAGTGCTTAAATGTACTATATTTAGGTCATAATTCTTTATTTTGTTTATCTTTTTATCACATAAAGATATAAGAGAAAGGTTGTCGTAATTTTTCAAAACATTGTTTAAGAAAGTTGATTATCAGCATGATCCAGACGGTGATGGAAGAAAATGTCTTCTACGCTTATGTCATAGGGAAGATTACGGACATGACAAACATAGGCATAGATTTTTGCTTAGTGAAGATAACAGTCTGTGTCACGGCCGTATTAAACATTACATTATTTTCTAGGGGAGATCACAACTTTTGTCGCGACCATGATATGAACTGTGGCTTAGATTGTGGCCTTGATAATGCCTGTGATTAAGAGCAAAGAAAGATTAGTGAAGATCACGGGTATGAATTTTACACTACGAGAAGATAACTCCTTAGGTTACAGTTGTGATGAATTTTAACACGAGCTCAATAAAGATCGCGATTAGGATCACAGTTGTGATTAATTATTTTTTATTTCTGAAGAGATAATAGTCATGATAACGACCGTTATTAGCATTTTTTATATCTCTAGGAACTTAATCACTAGTGTATCAATAAAGAAACCCCTAAGACCTAACATAAGTTTTAGAGTTTTCTAAGATAAAGATAGGTTCTTTATAATCCTTGGATATGACTTACCAAGAATAGTAAAGTAGGTTCTAAAAAAACTTGCAAAATAACTAATATGAGTCACAATTATCCAATTTTGTTTGTAATTCGCCATAATCAAATATTGATAAGAGTCAGGGTTTTAAGAGAACACTCTCAAGAAGAGAAAATTTCATTTAACTAATTCAAGAATTGTTAATGTTTACGAATAAAGCCCTTTATATACTCATAGCACAATTAAAAGTAAAATAGTAATTAATTAACCAAATCTAATAAAAGAGACCTAATAAAAATAAAGAAAAATCTAAAATAAATCTAATTGTCGACATCAAAACGTTCTCCGTCACGGCTAGAATGCAGGGCGTGATCGTCTTTGATAAGTTGGCTTCATGTTCATCCTAGGAGTAGAATGGGGCGTGATTTATAAGATCATGGGCATCATCATAAGCATCTTTAAGAACGCGATCTCTACTAATCTCCACGATGGTGCTTGATACGGGCTTCATCACGGGCATGATCTGTCACGCCCTAAGGGATACCCTAACCGTAACAGTCCACCACACTTAATATTAAAGCTTAAGTATGACAACCTTAGTCATTCCCAGAAGCTTCGATATTCAGTATATGACGTGCTCTCACGAATTTAGAGAACCATACATGGAATTATAAAGCTTAAGAAGATATAATAACAAATTAAGAAAGAGAGGATTCATAATATTCATTTATTCATAACAATAGTCTTGCAAATCTTAGTGGCATTCCCCAGCCACAAATAACTATAATCTATTATAAGAATATTTCCATGAAGTCTATATTTTATCCAACACTAAACTTCATTTAGAAATTCCTTAACCAAAAAGGAAAATACTTGGTTGCAGGGTCTACATTGCCTCAACCACAAATAGATAAACTGCAAAAGATATCTATAGAGGTATAAGCTAATAGGCTTAGTGAGAACTATTTCCATAAATAAACTTCTTGTGTAATGGAATTCAAATAAGTTATTTAAGCAGACAAATGAAATGTAACATACACGTGGGCAAACAAGGCATATAGTTTTCTAGAAACTATATGTTCAATGGATTTACGCCCTCTATTCGGGGTTTGGTGATACGTAACCTCAAAACAAGTAGTTTTAGTTAAAAATTATGCTTTCGATCAATACTGCCAAGCATATTAAGTCTACTTGAATTGAGCCATACTTCCGGACTTCTGCCAAGCATTTAATTCCATGTCACCAAGCAATTGCTTTCCACCATAACCGCCAAGTGTTGCTTTCAACCTGAGCTACCATCCTTCTCATCCAAGGATAATAACCCAATGCAATGTGACTCACTTCGTGATATGCACGAATCAATTTATTTATGATATCATAGCATCATTATTATCAAATTTAAGGTGATCATAGAATTTCATACAAATCAAGTACTATACTAAAATAAACATTTAATCAATTCCGACCTCGATATTCTTAGGGTCCTTTCATAAAATTTTCACATACATATCAATTTGTCTTTTCTTAATTCTAGTGCGACTAAACTACAAACACAATTAAGTAAAGCAATTTAAGGAAATAAACTCACGATGCCATGTCGACACTTCTCTAAACGGATGAGTCATTCACACAATCCACTTAGTTGAAATAATCCTCGGGGTATGGGTATCCTTTCTTGGAGTTATCTAGTCAAGGAAAATACCCAAAATGAGTATTTCTTGATGACTTTCTTAAGATTTGACAAAACTATGACATAAGAACGTCAAAGTTTGTATAAGAGAGAATTCCAATTTAAAATGGCCATAACTTGGTCATTTTAACTCGGAATTACGCATATAATATATTGATTTCTACCTACTCGAAAAAATCTATCCATTTCTAAAACTATTTTTATCAAACTAGATCATTTAAGCTCCGAAACAGTGGTGATCAGATTCACCACGAATTTTCCCTAACCCAAAGGCAATTTGTTTCAAACATTAAATCATTAAAAAATTGTTTAATAAATACTTAGTTATCTATATAGTTGAAAAATTCTTTTTTTTTTCATAGATACTTAGCTCATATTTTATCCATGCTCAAGTGTTTGTCGTCCAACTATGTTTCTTGGGTAAAACAATGTTAATTAAGAGTTTAAAAAACTATAGTTTACAAGAAATTTATTTTGTAAATCCTTTAAAATGAATATTTTGATTCTTTTTGTTTTCAAAGAATTACTTTATGTTTGTCTTACTATTTTTCTAAATGACTTTTTGATAAAATAAATTTCTTCTTTTCTAAATTCTCAATATTAGTACTACTTTTCCTATTTGTTTTCTTTGACTATTTATTTGAAAAATCTTGGTTTTGAAAGTTCTCATTTTCGTTTTAAGGAGTTTCCTTATCGTGTTGCTTTTATGAAAATATTTTAGTACCAAAGTTATCTTCTTTTAAGAAAACAAAGTAATATAAAAAAAATGATTCAAAAAGCTTTTTCAAGACAAAAAGAAAATTTTTAATATTGTAGTGAGTTCTTCTTAAAACTTGAAAAAGGATAACTTTACTTTTGTTAAATCATAGAATTTATTTTTATATAAAACCATTCTTAGGTGATAAAATCTCCTTTTTGTTAAGTATTATTGAAGCTTTAAAGATTTGGACAACAATCTTAATAGGCATGATTATGATAAATAATAACAAGCAAAAAATAACATAAATAATAAATAAAGTCAAGTATCGGGAGTCTCAACTTCTTCAAGGCTCCCGGGACTAAGACGTAGACTAGTCCCAGAAAGAAAGAAATAAAATAAAAGAATAGAAAAATTGTTTTGACTTGATGGGGAGAAGTCTAAGACTAGAGACTAGTCTTAAAACAACAGGAAATAAATAAATTGCAATGAAAGAAATAAATAAATTACTTTGCATGAAAACAAATAAATTGCAAGTGAGCTTATATGCTCTAAAGAATATATATATATATATATGTAGATATATATAATACTTAGTTAGATATAATAACAATAATAATATGAACAATATAAAATAACAACATAAACATAAATAGGTATCTATGAACAAGAACAATACATGGACATAGTGTAGCTTCCATAACATTTAGTTTTTAGAAACTGACACCATGGTCATGTAAAGTTACATGACATGAGAAGAAAGAACTTATAAAGAAAAGTTTACCTAAAGAGGGTTTTTGAAGTATTATGTGGTAATGGGTTTTGTGTATGTAGAAGGTGGTTTGAGATTATTTTGAGAGAGTTTTGAGAGAGTATTTGGAGAGAGTACTGAGAGATAGATTTGGTAGTAAATTTGTGGGTAGTAATTGTGTGAAAGAAGTGAAAGAGGAGGGGGTATTTATAGGAAATGAGGAGTGAATTTTTGTGTGATTTAAATAAAAGAAAAATAAAACAAAATGAGAGAGAAAGGGGAACATGGGGTGTAGTGCAGGCCACTTCATGGAGGAGAGAGAGAGAAGAGATTTGTTTTGTATTTTTGTTGATTAAATGAAGTAATAAGTAAGGTAGATGTGAAATAAAGTTATGGGAAAGGTAAAAAATAAAGCTAATAGGTTATGATGTTGTAAGAGTAGGTGTTAAAAAAAGTAGAGATAAAAGAATAGTGTAGAATAGTAGTGACTAGTATAATGTAAAATAGATATGACTAATAAAGTATCGTTAGTAAGAAAATACGCGTATAATTGTGATATCTGTTATTTTTACTTACTGAAAAATTATAAAATTGATATTTTTGAAAACCTTACATTTTTACGAGTCCCTCTCCAAATTGATATTTTTGAAAACCTTACATTTTTATGACTAATAAAGTATTGGTAGTAGATAGACTTAGGGTTTCTAGGTTTCTTTCTAACCCTAGCTATTCCGGTTTAGGGTTTCGGTTTTCGATTTGGTTCTCGAAGTCAAGCTTGGTTTACAAAGAAAGCTGGGGCTTATACCTCTCCGTTCATTTCTTTCACACATTTCATTAACATACAAAAACTCTCTCAAATTCTCTTCATAAAATCCCTCTCCAAATTCTCTTCCAACTTTCTCTTCTTTTCATAAAACTATCATCTACATACAACTAACTATACTTCATTTCTTCTTGAACCAACAAATAACCTTAGGTAAAAATTCCTAAATCCATCTTCATGTTCATGTTCATGTTAACATAACATGACCATATTGTGTATTTTTTAAACCCATGGGTATTATGGAAGCAACAATATGTTCATGTCTTGTTTAACGATGTTTAAGTATTATTATTATTATTATCATTGTTGTTATATTATTATGTTTTATTATTGCTCTTAATCTAACTTTTATATATTATTAAGTATATTTATGTATATATATTTTTAGAGTATATAAGCTCACTAACATAACTTTTATTTATGCTCATGCAATTTAACAAGACTAGTCTTTCTAGTCTTAGACTTGTCCTTATTAAGTCAAAACAATTTTTTTTTTTCTTTTATATGACTAGTTTATCTCTAGTCTGGAAGCCTTAATGCAAACTAAGACTTCCAATACTTGACTTTAATTATATGTTCATATGCTCATTTAATTTCTTATATCACTTATATCCCAATGAGCCATCTTTCTTCATATAACATAATTATATGTTCATGTTCTTGCATCATAATATTGTTGTCTAAACAAAAGGAGTTCTTTTATTAAAATTAAATACTAAAATCTCTACAAAAATAATTTTGGCACTTAGGAAAAGTTCCATTCAAAGCTTAGAAATTATAATTCAATAATATCCTTTTAAGAATTTAAATAAGTTCAGTCTAGATTTTTAAGTGATGATATTATGTAAATTTTTTTTCCAAGGCATAGTTAAGTAGTTCCTTTACTTTTTTTTTTTTTCAAAACACTAAAATAAATTTATTATTAAATCTTAATATTGATAATTCTTTGTTAGACAAGTTTTTCTTAAAAACTTATTTAAAAATACTCATATCAACACTCTAATAAACACTAAGAATTAGACAAATTTCTAAGTCAAGTTAAAATCAATGCACTAGTTAAGAAAACACTTAGAAAAGTAATATTATTAAACAACCTAAAGTGACAAGTTTTCAAAAATATAAAAGCTTATTTTTATAAAGTCTATGAAGTAGGAAATGGTAGGTAAGAAATAAAAAGTACTCATTTAAAATAAACTAAAAGTCTTAGATTTAATTTCAATAAATTTACCAGGGAAACTTATAGATTCCAATATTTAAATTCCTAAAGGAGATTATTTAATGAAAAATCATAGTTTGGACAATAACACTTGACATGCATGTAATGTGAGTTTATATATTTATAGAAAGGATTTTTCAACTACATAAACATCTATATGCTTGCTATGGGATTTTTGTTTAATGAAAGGCTTGGAAAATTGTATTTTCCGGGGCTGGGAATTTCGTAACCATTCTATGCCGAACCGTTTTGTGACCGAAATGACCTTTTATGATAAAAAATAACCTTATAAATAGATAGTCCTTTTTCAGTAGGTAGAAAACGACACATAATATATGAAATTCCGAGTTAAAATGAGTAAGTTATGGCCATTTTAAGTTGGAATTTCTTGCCATCCGAATTTTGACGAACTTAATAAACTAGAATTAGAAAGCTAAAGTAGAATTTCTTAGTTTATCTGGATGACTACTACGATTAGAGGATTATCGCACCATGGCTGAGTGAGTTTATTTTCTAAATTCCGTACTTATGTATTTGCTTGTAGAATAATGGTATTAGAGTTAGGAAAAGATAAAATAAGAAATGCATGTGCTTTATTTAAGTGTTTGAATTTATGTTAAGTATATCGAGGCGGGAATTGTCTATAGCTAATGATTGATTTAGTATAGTAATGATATGTCTGTAAATTCTATGATCACCTTTAAATTATCTAATGATATGCTATGAGTACTTAATTAAATCGATTCATGCATAACACAAAGTGAGTCACATTGCATTCATTACTATACACTTGATGGAACATGGGCATAGTAGTGAGGTCAGCAGGGCCCGAAACTTTGCATAACAGCAAATAGTCGCTTGAATAAAATAAATATTAACAGCGAGTAGTAGCCCATATGAACTAGATTTTAACGGCTAGTAGTGGGTTGAATGAACTACAAAATCCTTATTTGAAAAACAACAATCTTTAGGGCATGGAACACCTAATCTCGAATGGAGGGCGTAAATCTATTCAACATATGATTCCTAGTAAATCATATGTATTGATTGCTCAAGTGCTTGCTAGATTTCATATGCTTGATTAATTAACTTGTTTTTTTTTTTTGCCAAAAAAAAAATTAACTTGTTTGATTATTGGTTATACGTGTACTTTATTATGGAAATATTTCTCATTAAGTAAGTAAGCTTAAACCTTTTTAGATACCTTTTGCAGTACCCTTACTTATAGCTGAAGACCAGGGGCTATTTCACTCAAGTACCATCTTTTAGATTTAGGAGCTTTTGGAAAGAAGTCAAGGACTAGATATAAACTTAGACTTTTAATGAAAACTTCAGTGTATTTCTTTTGAAAGATAAACTTTGATGAACTATATATATTTTTGTTAGGAGAATGCCTCTTTAATATTTGTAAAGCTCCTTATATTATGATTAAGCTTTAATGTTATGATTTCCATTCTCAATCGCTATTATGCATATCTTCTTAAACAACTTGTTTTAAAGCATGGTTTTCTATGATCATGAAAGTATGTCTTACACCTGGTATTGAAGCTTTTGGGATGACTAAGGTTATCATATTTAAGCTTTAATATTAAATGTAGTGGGTTGTCATATTTAGGGTACCTTT
The DNA here is from genome assembly GCA_024138025.1 of Combretum micranthum. NCBI lineage: Eukaryota > Viridiplantae > Streptophyta > Magnoliopsida > Myrtales > Combretaceae > Combretum > Combretum micranthum. The sequence continues at coordinate 67,108 of JAMXBD010003041.1, forward strand.
TGGGGCATGACACCTTCTTTAATTCCTTTGGTTTACATCTTTTAATATTCCTCATGTAGTCTTCTGAAAACGCTTAGTTTTCTCAATTGAATGGCCACAATTCTTATTACTAAATTGTTATAATTGTTGTAACTAGTTAAGATTGGAAAAAGTTTCATTTACCAAAAGAATTTATCTAAAAAATCTTCAAGAATTGTGAATGTCCATTGAAGCGAAAAGGAAAACGTGAGTGTATGTAGAATGTGGAGGAAAAGAATGAAATAAAGGAGGGGTTTTCTTTTGCTTTTTCAATACGTTGGTTTGAAATCAATGTGTCTTTTTAGAAACCTATGTTAGGACAAAATTGCCCTTGTTTTTAAGAAGTTAAAATTACTAGTCTACCATTCATTATATTTTGTTTATTTAGGGTATTTCATATATGATACATTATGAATTATAAATCTACAAATTATTTATACATATTTTAAACATTTATTATACATGTTATATTGTAAACCTCTAGATTTTTATGTCAAGTCTTAAGTTTAAATCTTAGAACCGGAAGTCAACAAGAAACCCTAAAATCAACATAACCTATATTAAACCTTAGAATTTAGATCCGGCAATCCCGCACTCTTAAACTCTAAACAACGAAGTTGAAATAATGATGGATAATAGTTCGTAATAATATAGGGAAGCTTAAAAATATTAGATTTACTAATTTTTAGTGTGTTTCAAATCCAAATGGGATCAATTTTCGAAAATCGTACTTCGATACATTGGACGGTAAAAATATTCCGCTAACACCGTTAGCTTCATAATAATGTAAGGAATTCAAAAATATCAGTTTTATAATTTTTCGATAGCTAAAAATATCAGATATCTCATTTATACACGTATTTTTTTACTACCGGTAAATTATTACTCTTGTTTACTCTTTATTATCCTTTTCTACTATTCATCTATATCTATTTTTTCTTACTACCTATATATCTATTTTCTCACTTTTTACCTTTCTCATACATCTTATATCACATCATATCTTACATATTACTTACTTTTCTTTACAAAATACAAATTAAATATTTTCTCTCCTCATTTTCTCTTCAAACCAGCACCCCATCCCTCTCTCTTTCTCTATTTATTTTTCTTTTTCAATTTAGTTTATTACATCTACTTTCCCTCCATCTTCAACTATAAATACCCCTTTTCCATCCACTTCTTTCACACATATACTTTTACGTGACAAAACTCTACCAAAATCTTTTCATAAATCCTCTCTACAAAAAAAAAAAAAAAAGTCTTCCACATATTACTACCCACATATTCCTACATCAACCACTTTCTATCTTCAACAAATATACATCTTTAGGTAAAAATCTCCTAAAATTATTTTTCCCGTGTCATGTAACTTAGCATGATTATGGTGTTGTTTCTTAAAGCTCGTGTGAGTTATATAGAAGTAACAACATATTCATGTTTTATTTTTGCACATACCAAGAATTCCGATTTTGTTATATTATGTTATTATGTTGATATTGTTGTTATTATGCTCCTAATCTAACTTTGTATGTATATTATTAAATATATGTATATCTGTATATTTCTTAGAGCCTAAATGCTCACTAACATGCTTATTATTATTATTGCTCTTATTATTCTTCTTATTATTGCTCTTATAATGCCTTTTTTTTGCTTTCTTTTTTTTTTTTTTGGGACTAGTCTATTCTTAGTCCCAAGATACCTTGATGAAGCTAATGTTCCCAATACTTGGCCTTATTATTTTACTTATTATTGATTCTTATATCTTTCCTATATTAATATGCGATATTTTCATCGTTTTCATGCTACATAGTCATATACTTGCTTCATTATAATGATATCGTCTCAACAAAAATAAAGAAGAATTTTCTTTAACAAAGGAAAATGGAACCAAACTCTTTTATTATATAACTTTGAACCCAAATAAAGATTTGTCATAAAAAACATAGAAAATTTATTTTTATAAATTTTTTCCAAAAATTTAGACAAACTCATCATAAAATTTTTTATCAAAGAAATTAACTAAGGAAATAAACACTATCTTTTCATGATAAGTAACATGATGTTTACTAAAATTTAGTGGTAATAATTCTTTGATATGCAAATCTTTTTCATAAAAAGCTTAATTATAGGATTTTTACTAACTTCATAATAAAAACCAAGAACTAGACTAGTTTTCAAAGTTAAGATAAGAATCAACCCACTCGTATTATAAATCCGCTTAGAGCAATAAAATTTACCAAATTTCCAAATGATAAACCCATTTTCAAAGAAGTAGGAGAATATAAACATGATAAACTCAAAAGAAACAATTGATATTATCAACAACTTAAAGAAACATGTTGAAAGTGTTTCTTCCAAGTAAAAACTGGTAGAGAACTCAAAAGGCCAAGTTTTTAGAAATAAAATTTATCTTTAAAGAAGTTAGAAATAAAATATAAGAGGAAAAAGACTTATTTATAATTTTCAATCAAAACTATTTTAAAAGAAAAATATATACAACTCAAATTATTACAAACTATCCACAACTTATGAAAACTTTTGGAAACTTCATTTTTGTTACTAGAGGTAAAATTTATAGAAGACCAAAGTTAAGAAAAATTAATTTATTTTCAAAAATAAATTGGAAAAAAAGAGAATATACTCATTTATAATAACCCAAGAATTTATAAAGTTCTTCTAAAATATTTAAAAAGGATATTGTTAAAGTTCAAGTTTCAATACCATAAGACAAATTGTTTTATGAAAAATAATCGTTGAGATAATACCATTAAAATTTTGCATACAATATGAGTCTATATAGATTTATTCAAAGGATTTTTCAATCATATAAATATCTATATTTTTACTAAAGGTTTTTTGGATAAATAAAAGTTTGGAAAATTATGTTTTAAGGGATAGGGTTTTCATGGTGAATTTGTACCGATCTATTTCACGACCCAAAAGACTTTTTTATAACAAAATAACTTTAGAAATAGATAGATCCTTTCGAGTAGGTTGAAAACGGTATATTATATATGAAATTTCGAGTTAAAATGAGCAAGTTATGGCCATTTTAAGTTGGAATTTCACTCCACAAGATTTTTGACAAACTTAGTGAAATAGAATTAGTAAGTTTAAGTAGAACTTCCAAGAAATACTCATTTTGGATATTTCTCTTCTATAGGTGAAGTGGAGACCGAGTTTCCATACCCCGAGGATTACTTTGACTAGAGGTTTCCATACAAATGGCCGAGTGAGTTTATTTCTTACATTTTTGCACTTATGCTTATGCTTGTAAATTAGTGGCATTAGAAGAGGAAAAGATAAGATGGAAAAGTGCATGTGCTTTACATATATGATTGAAATTATGATTAAGTATATCAAGATGGGAATTGTTATAATAAATGTTTGATCTAGTATAGGAATGATTGTCTGCAAATTCTATTATCACCCATAAAATATGTAATCATGCCATGGGTATTTAATTAAATTGATTCATGCATACCATTGGGTGAGTTTCATTGTATTCATTACTATACCCTTGGTGGGACAAAGGCATAGTAAGAGGTTCGTAGAGCTTGTAAGACTACAAAACAACGAAGGGTCTCCTGAATTAAATTGCGGTGCATAAATGCTTGAATAAACTATATTTTGCAGCTAGGTAGTAGCTTGAATAAAAACTACAAAGAAAGAAGTTATATTTTTACAGCTGAGTAGTGGCTTGAACAAAAACTACAAAAAGCATTATATTTGTGAAAATCGGTCTTTACGGCTTGGAACACCTAACCCCGAATGGAGGGGTAAATCCATTCAACATATGATTCCCTGAAAATCATATGTATTGTTTGCTCACGTATTTGTGCATCTCATATGGATATTTAAATTAACTTGTTTTGATTATTAGTTGCTGGGTGTTTAATTGTTGAAATAATTCTCACTAAGTGCATAGATTATACCCTCTTGGATATTTCTTGCAACACTTGTACCTTTGGTTAGAGCCTAAGGGATATTCTACCCATGTAAGACCTTTGAAGTCAAGAGCTTTTGGATAGAAATCAAGAGTTAGAAGTAGAAATAAACTTCCATATAAAACTCAAAAATGTATTTATTTTAAAGATGGACCTTGTTAGACTTAGTTATTTCTAATAGGGGAATGCCCCTTAAGGTTTATAAGACTCTATATTTTGAAATCTTGATTATATTGTTATGATTTACCTTCTTAATTGCTGTTATGTATAATTGCTTAAACGACTTGTTCTAAGTTTGGTCCGCTACGATCATGGAAGTACGTCTTATACCCGATATCGAGATTTTTGGGATGACTAAGGTTGTCATACTTAAGTCTTAATATTGAGTGTGGCGGGCTGTAACGTTTAGAGCACCCTTTAGGGCATGATATATGATATATGATGTATAACATACATTATGCTAGTTAAATATTTAATGCAAGTTATATACAATTCATAATTTATATGTAATATAAATCTAGTTATATATGTTCTATAATATAGATGTAGATTATGATATGAATCTATGTGATATACATAATACATAAGTTATATCTTATATTTACTTTATAAGTTATATATTTACATTTATATAATCCATAAGATCGATAGCTGATAAATATATGATTTATAGTTCATACTTTATATTTACTCTACAAGAAATAATATGTATCATATATTATTTACAAAATAAATGTTTTATAGATAGTATATATTATCACATATATATATTTTATGATGGTATATGTATAATCTTTATAAACACATAGATTATATATTTACACAACATTAGCAATTCATGTAATAGTGTTGTATCGCGGATCCATGTTAAACATGTCAATGTCTAAAAAATCTCAATCTATGACCCAATTGAATTTATACCGTGGCTCATGTTGATTCGTTTTATTGATTAAGCAAACATATAAAAAAAAAATATATTACATTCAAATTTGTATTATCTTGGAAATTTAATATATTAAAATAGTTATTATCTGAGGTAGAAATAATTAACAAATTACTTATGATATATTACTCATATATAATTATAAAAAAAAAGATATAGTAATTGTATGTCCTAAATGCACAATCAATAGGGAAGGCTAAATTGATTGTGTTTCAGAATTTAATCCTTTTCGAATCAAATTATAATTTATCCCTTTTAACTTCATAATTTCAATGGCGTGGATAAAGCAATTAACTAACAAAATAAATGTGGAAAAATAAAGAGTAAGAGAGAGAAGATCAAGTCAATTTACAAAGGTTCCTCTTATGAGTCAGCTTTCTCTTCCATCTCCATGCTGGAATCTGGTAATCTTCACCAGAAAAATTTGAGAGTACAATCAAGTCAACTCTTGGAAAGGTCTCATTGCTAAGCCTCCTTGCCTAACTAATAGCTAATTTAACTATATTGAACAATACTCTTAATCTCTCAAACCAAGATAAATTAGAGAGGATCAAATGGGGATAATATGGTTTCCTCTATAATGAAGATCTAAGAATAAATTTGAAAAATTTGTAAGCTTGAAGAATGATTGTTGGAAGTTTTTAGTGCATAAGATCTATAAATTGTAGCCAAAATTCTTCTTTTTTATATTCTATTCTTTAACGTTCAAAAAGTTAGTTGAGTGTATTGTTGCTTTAACGGTTGTTTAGCCAATTTTGTGGATATTTTCTTGAAATTTGAAATATGAAAATTTGAATACAAAATCTTAAGAAAAAGACAGAAAAATTTTTCAAAAATTTTTCTTATCTTTCTATTAATATTTCCTGCAAACTCCCATAAAATCTTCCAAACTTTATCCTTTGTTTGTATAGATAACTTTTACATTATTTGAATTTGAAGTCCCACAAAATATAAAGAAAATTTGTGATAGATATCTGCAAGATATTCTCCCATAATATTGCATAGAGATAAGTCTTCAAATGATATGGTTTGTTGTAGTATTCCTTAGTTGTGGAAGCATGATCCTCATCAATATTGTACATCCTTATCTGCTCGATATATTATAATATAAAAATTAAAGTTACCTGGAAGTCATTGCCCATTCATTATTAAGAGTTTCATGGCTTTTTACTTAATACTACTTTAATCTTTATATGAACTTCCATCATCTTTCACCGCATATTCATCATAGAAGCAAATTAATGCTTTTTTTACTTAACTCATTTGAGTTAGCACCATAAATCCATTGGCAACTCCGTCTAACAAAATCAAGCTTATAAAATGGATCCAATGTAACGGTAATTGCCAATCTTATACTGAACTCAAACCAATACTTTTTAAATTTTAGAAACATTATAGTTGTCATATCTCTTAAATATTGTTCACTTCCATCTATCTTATGGGTTTGTTTATTTCGTAATCTTTTTGTCATTTTGGCTTCATCTTTTTATCGTTTTAAAATAAACTGTTTGTCAAAGGTAGATACCAATGAAAAGGAGACTTTTTTAATCATAAACTGATTAAACAGACCATATACTAATATGAAACAGATATGATATAAATACAGATAAAAAATAGACCATCCAAATAGACCTTATGTATCATTGTTTGGTATGCCTTAAAAATGAGTGGATAATATAAATTGGTAGTAGGATATCTTATTTTAGAGAATTACCAAGTAATATCATAAAAAAGCTTTAACAATTTGGTCATTTTCTCAATCCTATCCCATTCATCCAAAGAATGATATTGCCTATAATTTAAATCATGCAACTTTTAAGTGACAAAATGCACTTTTATAATTGTAAACCCCTAAATTTTATGATGAGTTTTATGCATAAATCCTAGAACCAGAAGTCAAACCGAAAACCCTAAAGTCAATTTAAGTTTACCTTAGGAACTAGAGTATCAAGATCCGACAATCTTGTGCTAGAAAACCTAAAATAATAGAATTGAGATAATCATAGATTATAGTCTGAAATAATTTGGTATAACCTAAAAAAATCGGGTTCATCAAACATTTGCTTATCTTGGGCCCTAATGGGATCAATTTTCGAAAATAGGGTCTCGACAAACAAAACAATAAAAATAATCTGATAATATATTTAGACTCGTAATAATATGATGAATCATAAAATATTAGTTATAGAATTTTTTGGCTTCTAAAAATATGAGATATAGCCTTTTTACGCACATTTTTCTTACTACCGATAAATTATTTATCTTGTTTACTATTCAAGTTACTATTTACTACTATTCATTATTATTTCACTATTTCTTACAACCTACTCTTACACTCTTAGAATACTACTCTTACATTTTCATTTCCAATACTACTTTATACGTAACTTATAGGATTTTTGGATGACGTAAAAGTTATAAAAATTACAATTTGAGGGTTGGAACTTTCGGATCAATTCTGTACCAACCCATTTTGAAACCCAAATGGCTCTAAATTTTAAAAATAACCTTAGATAAATATATATTTTCGAGTAGGTAGAAAACGACTACAAATATACGAAATTCCGAATTAAAATGAGTAAGTTATGGCTGTTTTAAGTTAAAATTTCTCCTAATCCGATTTTTGATGAAAATATTGAAATAGAATTAGAAAATTTAAGTAGAACTACCATGAAATACTCATTTCAGGTATTTCCTTCGTTTAGGTGATGAGGAAGGCAAAGTTCCTTACGTCAATATCTATTACGACTAGTGGATTGCTCGAGTTATGGCTGAGTGGGTTGATTTCCTTTATTTTTGTACTTATGTTTTTGCTTGTAGTATAGTGTCACTAGATTAGGGAAGGATAAAAATATGAAAAGTGCATGTGCCTTATAATGCTGGTTGAAATTATTCTAAGTATATCATGAGTTGACTTATGTACAATTAAATTGTTGTTTTAGCACCATATTGAAGTGTCTTCCAATTCTATGATCGCCTCTAAACTATTTAATATCATGTCAAGAGTATTTAATTAATTGAATCCATGCATAACATGAAGCGATTCTCATTGCATTCACTACTATACCTTTGGTGAGACAAAAGCATAGTAGTGGTGGTACGTATGGGTCTGTAAATCTGCATTTTGCATGTAGGAGACTGTAAGAACTACAATTTAAAGGTGAGTAGTAGCCTGAAAGAACTACGAAAATCAATTTGCGAACTATGGTCGTATGGGCCCAGAACACCTAATCCCTAATGGAGGGTATAAATCCATTCAAACATATGATTTTTGGTTAATCATGTGTATTGCTTGCCCACATGTTTGTTGCATTACATATGCTTGTATAACCAACATGTTTGATTTTGTCGTATGAGTACATCGTTATAAGAATAATTCTCACTAAGCAAGTAATTTGACACTCTCTTAGATATTTGCTATAGTTTCCCTTTCTTTGGTTAAAGCTCTGAGGATACTTTTCTCAGGTACCGACTTTTGACTTAAGGAGCTTTTGGAAGAAGTCATGGTATAGAAATAGACCTAGACTTCCATAGAAATCTCTTATGTATTTATTTTGCAAAAACAGACTTTAGAGCTTATGTAATTATTTTAATGGGAGTATGCCCCCTTTCTTTTTCTGAGACTCTCATTATATTTTTGCTTAAGTTATGATGTTATGATTTCCATTCTTGAATGATATTTCTATAACTACTTAAACTACTCATTGCAAAGAATGGTCCCCTATGGTCGTGAAAGGATGCCTTACACCTGGTATTGAAGCTTTTGCATGATTAAGCTAGTTATTCCTAAGTTTTAATGTTGAGTGTGGCAGGCTGTCACGTTTAAGATACCCTCTGAGGTGTAACGGTAATGAATTGCACTCTTAAGCATAGAATACATGGAATTCTACTGAGTTGGTACATCTTATCTACCTTTATTTTTAGACAAAAACAACAAGCTTACACATTCATAAAACTTTAATTTTTGCATTTGAGACTCACATACTTCACACTTTCCCTGAATTTATCCACAACTCCATCAATATCTTTTAAACTTTTGTGAACAATCAGATTGAGAATATATATGCATGACAACTAATATGAAAATAAACACACAAACCTTAGAAATTTAATTTTGACTCCATTAAACTCACAAAAGAATCATTGGCTGAAGGATTGTCAAAAGTCATAATGAAAAATTTACTTTCGATACCTTGATTAGCTAGTAATCTCATTATCTTTTCAATTAATGCAACACCTAAATGTAGAGGTGACAAAAATGCAAAACTTAAGATCCTCTTTTGTAAGACCTAATTTTTACCATTGAAGTGTGCATTTATGGAAATATATCCATCCATTGCTGTAAATGTTCGCAAATAAGATGTCAAGCAAATTCTACCAAAACAATCCAAAAGCATATTTTTTTTTCTTTTTATCCTTCTTCTTTTCTTGTTATTTTGTGTCAAAATATAAGCTTTGAAAGTATTTGTAGAAACATAAACAACATTCTCAGTTAAATACTCAACTAGTGCTCTAAATCTACTGTACTCTACAAACATAAGAGGCAATTCATGCTTAACAACAGCAATGACTAACAACTCACTACCTTTTTTAGGATCCATCTTGTTAGCATTGCATTTCATTCAGCAGACGAAAATGTTTAACCAATGTCTCTACAACGTTTCAGACATTTGTTGGTATGCCCTTTTAAGTTCTCTATTCCTAATTGACCATCACATCTTAGCCTCGTATGGTTTATATGTAGCTTCTATAATAATTAATCCATTGAATTGCTCCTCATGAGTAGTGAAAAAAATGTCCACACTTAGGAAGTGAGCTTCCTTTATAATTTAGGATAACTAGTTCATGTGGAAACTTTAACTGTATCATCCTCTTCATTTTCTTCTAATTTCTTCATTTTATTAAAATCTTCTAGAAACAAATCCATCTACATATCAAACAAACATCGTATAATATTGACTTATGAGAAGAAACCGAACCAATTGACATGTGATTATCTTTTTATATAAAGATAAAAGAACTATAAGGCATCCTTCGGTTAACTAATATTTAATATATTTATCACAACATAGTTAAACATTCTTAAAAGACATTTTTCTAGTGTCTTTCATGAAGATCCATTTGTTTAACATCCTTAAACTTATTATCCTTAGAGAGTTTCCTAGGAAATTTTGGCTAAAGGAACACAAACAACTACAATAAAATGGAACAAGATTGTATATTACTTCATATTCTACAATCAAATGTTCTCATGATTAAGATCCCCCTACAAATTCCATATTGGAATTGAAATAAACTTTAAAAAAAAATTATTCTACGCAAACTCATATCACAAATTAACAAAAATCTTTTCCTCTTTTTAAATCTATGCAAACCCATATAACAAAAAATTGAAACTTCATAAAAGGTTAAAAACCTCATAACTTAAAAACATAAAAACCCCATCTTGGTTACAAGATCCAATAAGCTTGATACTTGGAAACTCAATCTAACATGCCAATTCACTGACATATTAATTCAAAGAAAGGTTCAAGATGGAAGAAATAGAACTTGGTGAGTGATGTTGATAAATACGTGAATAAGGAGAAGAAGAAATCACAGCCACTCAAAATAATGATACTTTAAAAAATTTACCTTCTAACATTGATACCTTCTGTTAATGTCTCCCTTTAGATGTTTTGATGATAACAAAAAGATTAAGTATTACTAATGAATTGTTAAGTATGTATCAATTTTCAATTAATCATGAATTGACAAAACAAGTGAGGTTAAAGCTTTCAAAGAATAAGTAAAGTGAAGCAAAAATAAAGTTAGAAGATAACTTAGAGAGTTTCTAAAAAACTGCAACAAATTGTTATACTCAGAGAGTGAATCTACAACTGACAATTTTTGAACAGAATATCTCGAATATGATATTTGAGAAAGTTTTACATCGAAATGAAGACCCTAAAGTTGAATGTATTTGGGTAATGCATTCAAATGTTCTACAAAGTTGATTAACATATCCAAGGGGATTTTAATTATTTTAAATCAAAGCTTATGAAGATTTTCAAGAACTTATGACAGTAAAATCAGATTTGTTTCATATCAATTATTTCAAGTATTTATGAATTAAGCTCGAGTTAGTTGATAAAAATATGATTATTTGAAGCTCCAAAAGTCATTATGTCAACCTTCCTAAGCTCATTGCAATTTGGAAAAATAGATGAAAGATTTTATGCCACTTTTTAGGGATATGGAAGATACTCCACCAAGAAGTTGATTTGGATGTTAACAACGAATTTATTTTTGAAGGATAAACATCAACAAACTTCAAGCTAAGTCTACAAAGCACATGGCTTTACAAATGCAACAACAGATTTGTTTTGAAGATAAGATCAGTCCATCTTTCAAAGCAAAAATTTAGGAACAGGATACGTTACTAACCATCTTTCAAATTTGAATTAGCCATTATTCAATGAAGGATAAGTAAGGGAAGACCATGAAAGCAGATGTGAATACACGTGAAAAGAAAAAAAGAACAACAATATGTGCTCTAAAAATTTTTGAGAATCATTTTGCTTTCGATCTAAATTCTGTCTTTCACACTTTCTATTTGTTTGAGCTGAGAAGTTGAGGAATTTTTAATTTATTTATTTCCATAAGATCTTGTATATCTCGTGTGAGATTGTAGAAGAGTAAGAATGATATTTCTTTCTCTGTGGATCAGTAATAGCTTGAGTAAAGCTAGATAGATTGAGCAGAGTGATTGAAGTCCATTGTATTTGGATAAGCTTGAACTCTCATTTCTTCTGGATATAGTGGAAGATATGGGTCCCCAACTTGGAGTTGGAAAAAAGGACTGACGCTTAGGGCAAAACCTCTACAAATTGATTTTGCACTCTTCTTTTCCTTTATCTTTTTAATTTCGTGCATATTTATTTGATTGTTTCTACTGCACACTGAATTCAAAGACTCAATGAAGGAGTAGCTAGAAGCTAAACTTTTAAACAATTGCTTAACTCTTTGTGGACTTAATTGAATCCCAGCCTATTCGAATTATAATTAATATTAACAATAGTTGTGATCAAATTTGATTTTTTACAAGTGAGTTTATAAACCATTTTAACTTGATTAACTAAGTGGTGTGACTTTGGTTGATTTTTGAAAAAGATACATTTTTATCAAATAACTAATTCACCTCCTCTTGGTTAATCATTTGGGACCAACACCTTCTGATGCAATTTATTCTTTTTATTAATTCAATTATAGGTGTTGCACAAGTACTAATACAACATAACTCAATTAAAATTGTGATAATGTTACGACAAAATGTTGATGTACAACATTTTTACAATGTAACCAAAAGGAAAATTTTTAGAGCCATACATGACCTTGTCTCAAATCTTCATTTTGGTAATGCTCTCTCTCTTCTTTTTGTTCCTATTGCCTTTTACTGAGCTATATTTGGCGAACTTAGTCTATCCATAAGTTTGATGCAGTGCAAAAATTTCACAAAATCAATCTACTTGCTATGACTTATCAATACAGGTCTATTTGGATAGTCTGTTTTTCATCTGTATCTATATCTGTATCGAAACGATTTGTGTAAATATGTTCGATTTGCATCTATATTTTGTCTATTTTTAATCTATTTGATCTTTTCATGAAAACTGCCAACACTTTTTTTTTTTTTTATCTATATCTATTTCTTGATAAACAAGTTATTAGAAAAAAAGTTTAAAAAATGTGTCTGTATCCGTCAGAAAAAACTAAACAAATAGACCCGTTATTACTATTATCAAAAGATTGTCGTTTGGTTAGCAAAGGCCTAGGATTTGTGTTTATGTTATGCAAAGGCAAATGGTACAATCACTTACTGGACTTCAATTCTTTAATCGACTCTTGATCTTAAGACTTGAGATGTTTCTCAGTAAAGTAATGTGACTCTTGTTTTCTTTGTTCTTTTGTTTATATGCGACTCAGCGTAGATTGTCTTCAATTATGTTTCTGTTGTGGCTTTTTTATATTTGTAAATGTATTTGCGACCTATTGTAGATTAAAATTGTTTGTTACTCCTTTTGGATGTTAGTATGATGTCTAGCGAAACTAAACTGTGACTCCCTTCATGATATAATATCCTTTAAATGAGAAAGTTGCATATTTCTCTTTTTACTCCCTTCCGCATTCTAATTACTATTCATGTAAATTAACTTTCATGTCAACGAGTTATCTATCTAAAATCAATCACATTAATGTAACAACATTTCCAAGTCACTCCATGAAAATACACTATCATTATCAAAAGATTGTATTTTGTGTCCAAAGGAAAATGGTACAATTACCTACAAGACTTGAGTCTCCAGTTGACTGTTGATCTCAAGACATGAGATGTTTCTCGGTATATGCGACTTTGAGTAGACCGACTTCAATTATGATTTCCGTTGTGGCTCTATGCTTGCCTATTGTGAATTAAGATTATGCAATGCGGAAGAGTGAAATAATTGCAAAAGGAAAATCCGAATTCGGATTAAGCTCGGATACAAGCTGACGAACAATACTTAGATTCAGTATTGGAGCAAATGTATTGTATTTTTCTGCATATCTTGTATATTCGTGTAGTACATATTTATAGATGTAGCATGCTCCCTACTATGTAATACAGAAGGAAATTGAAATAACAGTAAAACAGAAAAATAGAGAATCAAATCTGTAGCATGTGCTACGTGAAAACAGTTACAACCAAATTCTGTTAAGGAGATGGGTTGGGCTTAATTAATACTGGTTCCTGGATTAATCTATTTCTTCTACCCAGTCCATATTAGGCCCGTGACTGAGCCCAGCCCAAGGTGTACCATACGGATCCATCTCAGCATTGTTCCTTCCCAGTTGTACTTCAGCTTTGTTCACTTCCACGCAACTCCACTTACTAACTCCCCGACAGAACTCATCTTTACCCTCTTCCTTCTCTTCGTGACATATAAACCCTAGGAGCTCATTGTTCTGCTTTTTCCCCGTGACAATCCCTTCCCCATTAAAATCCCTTGTCCACAGGGACATGAGGAAATCTGGATTGCAGCTCGCTGAAGAACTCCCAAGTGGCTTCGGATGGTGGCAGATCCTTCCACGAGATAAGTAGCATCGTTTCGGCCTTGTTGTGTCTTTTTACCATTTTCCTGTCTAAAATAGCAATTGGTTCTAACAATGGGTCCTCTTGTGTTGTAGGTAAAGGAGAAGCAGTGGCTGGAAGTGGTCCATGGTAGGTTTCAGCTGCGATACATGGAAGGTGTGATGAATGCTTGCTTCGGGAGGAAGATTGAGTTGGTAAGCTACCTTCCCTTTTCGATCTTTAATCTTATAGGGTCCGTAGTATTTCTGGCTTAGTTTTTGATTCTATGCATGCTTGAGTGTCTTCTGTCGGTATGGTTGCAACTTCAATAAGACATAATCCCCAATATTGAACTCTCTGTCAATTCGTCGCTTGTCACTCATAAGCTTCATTCTGTGTTGTGCTCTGGTGAGGTGAAATTTGAGAGTCTTGAGCATGTCTTCCCTAGTTTTAAGCATGCTGTCAACTGTAGCGTTTCGGGCATCTCTAGGAACATAGGGAAGATGTAGAGGGGGAGGGTAACCATACAGTATCTGGAATGGAGTGTGCTTGGAGCTGGTGTGGTAGTTCGTATTATACCACCACTCGGCCAAAGGAATAAAGTGACTCCATCTGTTGGGAAACTCCCCTGTCATGCATCGGAGATAGGTTTCCAGACACTTGTTTACCACTTCAGATTGACCATCGGTTTGGGGATGGTAGGAAGTGGATAGGTTGAGAGTGACACACTGTAAACTTAGGAACTCTTTCCAAAAAGAGCTCACAAAAATGGGGTCTCGATCGCTGGTAATGGTCTCTGGCATACCATGCAGCTTGTAACACATGTTCCAAGTATAGATGAGCCACCTGTAAGGCTGAATAAGGGTGAGAGAGAGGCAAAAAATGAGCATACTTACTTAACCTGTCCACTACCACCAGTATAACTTCCTTTCCATTAGACCTTGGTAATCCTTCAATGAAATCCACAGTTACTTCCTGCCAACATTCAGTAGGGACTGGTAAAGGTTGTAGAAGCCCAGGATAAGCCACATTCTCGAACTTATACTTTTGGCATGTTTCACAACACCTCACATATTGCCTAATGATTCTTTCAAGTTTAGGCCAATAGAATACTGATGAAATCCTCTTATAAGTGGCTTGTGACCCTGAGTGTCCTCCTAGTGCTCCCCCATGGTACATTTCCAACAATTTCTTCCTTACTTCCTCTGAAGGTCCGACTACTATTCGACCCTTCCTTCTTAGTATTCCTTAATCGAAGCTGAAATTTTTAATCGCCTTCCCTTCCTTAAGCTGTCCAATCAGCTTGGTATATCCGGATGGTAAATGCCAACTTGCCTTGATGTCCTCCATCAATTCAGGAATGGTAGCCTGAATTGATAGTTGATTTAATTGAGTTCCACTACATCTAGATAAAGCATCTGCTGCCTTGTTAGTCCTTCCACTCTTGAACTTAATTAAATAGTCTAAACCCAATAGTTTGGTAAGCCATTTTTGTTGACTGGGAGTCACCAACCTTTGCTCCAACAAGTACTTAAGACTCTGATGGTCTGTTTTAATCACAAATTGTCTTCCCAGCAAGTAATGCCGCCATTTGTCAATGGCATACACCAAGGCTAATAACTCCTTGTCATAGACTGACATACCCTTATGTTTTGGGGCAAGGGATTTGCTGATATAGGCCACTGGGTGATTATCTTGCATCAAAACTGCCCCGATTCCATCACCACTGGCATCAGTTTCAATAGTGAATTTCTTGCTATAGTCTGGCAAACTCAGGACAGGGGAAGTGGTCATTGCCATTTTCAGTTTATCAAATGCCTTTTGAGCATCATAGTTCCAGCAGAACTGATCCTTGAGTAGGAGATTAGTAAGTGGTTTAGCAATGACACCAAATCCTTGTATAAATCTCCTATAATAACCAGCTAATCCCAGGAAACGTCTTAGCTGTTTAACATTGGTAGGAGCGGGCCATTTGACAATAGCTTCTATCTTTTTAGGGTCGGTGGCAACCCCTTGATGAGAAATGATGTGACCAAGGTAATCAATTTGTCCTACTCCAAAGACACATTTGGTCTTTTTTAGGTATAGTTTTTCTGTCCGCAATATCTCAAATACTACCCTCAAATGTGCCTTGTGTTGATCCAAGCTAGGGCTGTAAATTAAGATATCATCAAAGAAAACTAGGACAAACTTCCTCAAATAAGGTCTAAACAAGTTATTCATGAGTCCTTGGAATGTGGATGGAGCATTAGTCAACCCGAAGGGCATGACTAGGAACTCATAGTGCCCATCATGTGTTCTAAATGCTGTTTTATAAATGTCATTGGGGTGCATCAAAATCTGATGATACCCTGAGCGCAAATCCAATTTGCTAAAACAGCTGGCCCCATGTAACTCATGGAACAGATCTTCAATGATAGGAATTGGGAACCTGTCTTTTATAGTTAACTTGTTTAGATCCCTATAATCTACACACATGCGCCATGTATTGTCTTTTTTTTTAACCAACACCACAGGAGAAGCAAAAGGACTATGACTAGGACGTATTATCCCACTCAACAACATTTCCTTAATCATATCCTCTAGCACTGTTTTTTGAATAGAGGAATGGCGATATGGTCTAAGATTAACAGGTGTTGACTCATCCTGTAAATGGATCCTATGATTGCAAGTTCTATCAGGTGGTAGTGCAGTAGGTTCCTCAAACAGATCAGTAAATTCTTCCAACAGTTTGGTCAAATCAGGATGTGTGCTAGATTCAACCATTGGATCCATAATGTTTACAGAGTTACTAACAACCCAACATTGCACATTTAGTGTAGGACTATGAGTTGATAACATAGAAGAAAGGATATTGTTAGATACAGGAGTAATTACCTCATTATGACCATGAAGTGTACAATTCGATCCATGCCATTGGAATTCCATCTTCATTAGATTGAAGTTCCATTGTACTGTACCCAAGGTGACCAGCTAAGGCATTCCCAGAATCAGGTCATATGCAGTTAAGGAAAGTACATACACATCTGAGTGGAATTGCACTCCTTCCATCCACCAACTGAAGTGCTTAACCATAGAATAACTGTAAATTTTGGCTCCATTAGCCAAATTAACAGCTACTGGTTCCACAGAAGTCAACTCACAATTCAAGTGATTGGCTAGCTCCTCATCTATAAAATTAGATGAGCTGCCCGTGTCAATTAATATGCGCAATTTTTTTCTCTTGAAGTACCCCTTCACACACATACTGTGGGCTACATTGCTGTGTCCTCCCCTAATGCACATAGGGTTAAGGAGGCTAGATCTTCCTCCAACTTATCCATCTCCTCTGCCTCCGAATTCTCCTCACCTTCCTCCTTGCTCTCACCCAATAAATTAAGCCTTTTATTCTTGCACCGGTGTCCTGGACCAAAGGCTTCATCACACCAAAGCATTGCTTCTTCCTTCTTTTTCCTCCAATTCCTCAGGAGAGAACCTCCTAAAATTCCTGGTAGTGTTGGAGTTTTGGCTAGGGTTTTTGGGTTGGGAACTAAGTGTTTGTGAAATGGGTGTGGTGTTACGGTTGGTGTATGTGTGGTGGTGAGTGTTTGGAATAGTGGTGGAGTATTTCGGGTAGGAATAGTTTGTGGTGGTTTCTGGTGTTTAAGGCTAGTTTTAGTGGTAGTGTTTGTAGCATCTTGGAGCTTGGCTAGTGTATAGGCTTGGGACAATGAGTTAGGTTGAAACATGCGAATAGGAAACTGTATTTCAGGACGTAATCCACTGAGGAAGCAGCTGACCAGCTGCGGTTCAGATAATTGGTTCTGGGCAGAAAGGTGTGTAAACTGGTCAAGGTATTCTTGTAATGAATCAGTTTGTTGAAGTTCCTTAAGTTCTGCCATGGGGTCTTCATAGGCTCGTTCATTGAATCTTGCCTGCAATGCTTTGGTTAATTCTTCCCAAGAAATGGGAGTCGTTTCTGTCCTCAGTTTAGCATAAGAAACATACCAATCATAAGGTTTTTCATCCAAGTGCATGATAGCTACCTTTGCCTTAAGATGATTGGGTGTCTCATCCAACATAAAAAATTGTTCAGCCTTAACTATCCAACTCTTAATGTTTTCTCCATTAAAAGTGGGAAATTCAATTTTGGTACTCCTCATGGGTAGCTGGTAACCACTAACAGCTATGCTACTGCCAGGTAAACCACCACTAGACACATTTTCTGCTGCTATTTTACCATCATTACTTTTGTGTGCACTAGATAAGGTTTCCATTACTACGGGTTTTCCTTTGAGTTGAGATTTGAGTTCATCTATTACCTTTGATTGCTGCTCCAATGCGGTTTGCTGTTGTTGCAGGGTATCGGAAAAAAGTTTGATCCAGCTGTCCTGTTTGTCAGTCTGCTCCTTCAACAAGTTCTTCATCATCTCCTCCATCTTCTTAAATTCTCGGGTACCCTCTGCCATGATGGATAGCTCCTACAACAGAGCTCTGATACCACTTGCAATGCGGAAGTGTGAAATAATTGTAAAAGGAAAATCCGAATTCGGATTAAGCTCGGATACAAGCTGACGAACAATACTTAGATTTAGTATTGGAGCAAATGTGTTGTATATTTCTGCATATCTTGTATATTTGGGTAGTACATATTTATAGATGTAATATGCTCCCTACTATGTATTACAGAAGGAAATGGAAATAACAGTAAAACAGAAAATAGAGAATCAAATCTGTAGCATGTGCTACGTGAAAACAGTTACAACCAATTCTGTTAAGGAGATGGGCTGGGCTTAATAACTGTTCCTGGATTAGTCTGTTACTTCTTTCAGTCCATATTAGGCCCGTGACCGAGCCCAGCCCCATACGGATCCATTCAGCATTGTTCCTTCCCAGTTGTCCTTCTCCTTTGTTCACTTCCACGCAACTCCACTTACTAACTCCCCGACAGAACTCATCTTTGCCCTCTTCTTTCTCTTCGTGACATATAAACCCTAGGAGTTCGTTGTTCTGCTCTTTCCCCATGACATACTAACAAACCCTAATATTTCAAGATTAGGAAGATAACCACAAAGCAAATAATAAACAACAACAACAACAACCTTGTGGCTCTAATTTCATACATGATGGCTCTTATATCAATTGTTAGAATAATTCCATGATTCCACACTAAAGATCACATATATGATATTAGAGCACTAAAAATAAATGAAAAACATCAATATTCTTTGGGAAAATTACTTTGATCCATGCTCTTCGTTAATCTTTTATGATTATGATTGATTAGTTTCTTGCCCTCTTTTCCTGTCTTTTTCATGTATTCTTTAATGGTGAAATATACACGCTTGGAATTTATATATATATATATATATATATGTATATAAAAGAACCATTGTAGCATCTTTTTACTTATGCTTTTATAAGGGCAAGAGAAGGGAATTAAAACCCTATAACCCTAATTACCTTAAACTCAATAACCATTACATTAGGTCCATTCTTATTAGGGTTATCCTATAAGTTACATCAGACACTATAGATTATTAAAATAATCAAACATTTATTATTATTATTATTTTAAACATTAAGTGTTCTTCATTTTATTTGTTTTTACATCCTATACAGTAAAAAAAAATTAATTCTAAAAATCAGGGTATAAAAAAAAATGATTTCCGACTCTTATAGCAGCTTTAATTTTAATAAATATTATGTTTAATCCTTTTTTATTTTAGACACACACATCAACTGTGACGTATCAATCTAATGTTTACAGAAGATAGAATCAAACTTATTCTATAGCAATAGGAAAATAAAACTCATACCATATGCTTATAAATAACTTCACGATTTTTTATTACCTCTAACCTTACCTAAAGTGAGCTGGCAACTATTCATATTGACCCTTTACTTGATTAGGTTGCTAAAAAATCTTTCGATTGCCAACATAATATTCTCAATTTGTAATTATATGCTCACTTTTTTTACTATATTGTGGTTGTCCGGAAAGATTATATCTTCAGTAACCAAATATTTTCTTCTTTGACCTAGTAGCAACAAACAATTTTAGTAAATCAAGAAATAATTTATAAATCCACAATACCAAAATTTACATGGAAAATACTATCGAAATTTTTTATAAAATCTTTTACTATAAAAAAATAACGAGTTATAATATATCTCTCCATTAGTGCTACTGGATATTAATCTGTTGAATTCGATGAAATAATAAAAACAATCTAATTATCAAATCGTGAAAACATTGTATAATGTGAACAACTAATAAAAATCGATACCGATGTTGTGATGCTCCATGCCTAAGGCACTATAATTCTGTCACGCGCTCACACGAGAATGGACGCACACACACAGGCTTATAATATGCTAATTATGTTGAAAGTTGCTATTTTCGGGACGGAATTTATAAAATGTGAACCTATCTTGATATCCAATGGAGTCTTCCGAACTTTGTCCTATTTCCCATAGGGTTTTTCCCCCCCCCCCCCCCCCCCCCCTAAACCTACCTATTTGGTAGACTCTATAGGGTATTAGACTTAAACTCAATAGGCCTAATAATCTTTTAATTATAATTATTTTATATTTAAAGTGATCTAAAAAAAATTCTTCTCAAAACATACACATCCATAGAATTTTAGAAATTTCTTTGGTCTTGTTGTGTTTCTTAATGACACTAACGATTCAAATTATTGCACTATAGCAATACTGAATATATTAATTACTATATTAATTTTATAAATCAATAATAATCGGATGATTTGTTGACAAGACCATAAAAGTTCCCATAGTTCTCTTCTTGCTTACTCGTGGCAAAATTTCTTTCCATTAGCATTTCTATGTGAAATAAATCATTTCAAATTTATACTCTATGAGCCTAACATTACATTAAGTCACCATGATTGTGAAAAAATATTCTTAGAATGAATCATCTACATTTTCATGCCCTGAGTTAGTCTAGTTATAACAGTGCTACCGTATATACTAACCTATGGCAGAAGCTCACCACTTAGCTTCTATCTAGCCTAGTTTATACAAGGCATAAACGACCAATTCACTTTAAAGTAGCGTCAACTCAATAGTAAAACCTAAATAATCAAAATAATATATAAGGATATTTCATTTTCTCACTAATACAAAATACTATTAGGATTGTTTGTAATTATTAAGTTACCATTCTCCAAATTAGACTAGGTTATCCAAATTACCCAACTGATACCATTAGCTAAAATAAAAAGAGAAATGTAGAAAATAATTCTTTTGACTCCCTCTTATTCACCCTATTGCACACTTGACAATCCATAGTAATGTTAGCAATAGCTACTTAAGTCAATACAAACTTGCAAGAAAATCTATAAAGGAATGAACAACAGAGTTATCAAACAATAATTAATACAATGCATGAAAAAGCAAATGCCTTTCGCACGACATTGTTTAGTTTGTCAAGAGACTAGAGAAAATAACCTCACTTTTTATGGCATGGTACAAAACGATTATTGATCAAACCTATGCTTGTGCAATGGAGTCATGGCTCCTCCCTATGACCTCATCAGACATGTTCCCAATCTTACCATGACCTCCACTCCTATCAATTAGTTTGACCTTGAGGATAGAAAAAGGAGGCTTTGCCGACTCTCATTAGGGTCGGTGTTTGATCGTAGAATCCTAATCGATCCCTATTAGGTTAAAATGAATGGCATTTAAAAAAATCAGTTAAAGTTTTCTTTAATTCAATTTAGGGTCGATGCTACATATATCTCTAAACACACATATAGGTAACATTTACTACAAGTCAACAACATATATTATTAGCTCCCAACAAACCAATAACCATAACTACATAACCATAAGGAAAGATGGCTCAAAGGGAGAGTCCATCCAAACTATCTATTACTATAAATCATCAATTGGGTCTATGCCCTACCACTATACCTTACTTCGCATATAAACATATTCTAATGTAGTCAAATTGAAGTCTCTGTCTCCCTAATATTACACATAAACTTAGTAATCAGCTTGATAGTCTTCACCACTAGCATCCTTTCCATAGTCCACTATGATATGTTATCCAAACAAATCCAATACTACTAGAGTCTTAACAATACCTATAAGCGAAGAAGGGATGGTTGTAGTCCAGTACGATATATGAACAATCACATGCGCATGTATAAACAATAACATTTCCACATGCATTTTAGTGTATCAATGTAATAACCAACCATTTAATTATATGTAAACTTTAACCTAATAACCAACAAAGGGACAACTTAGTATCTTAAAGCACACGTAAGTGTGTGTGTGTGTATTAGTTATTAGGTACTCCCTAATAAGGATGCAACTAGCGAATCATTATAGCATACCTGAGCCTCCTAAGCTACTAAATGTAATATAAGGTAAAACCTTACAAGGTTTCGGGGCGGGTTTGGGCATCCTATTAAGATCCTATAGGGTTTCGAGTCTAATGTATAACCTGATGGGAAAACTTGACCTGACATACTCATATAAAAGTTTTAAAAGTTGGTCAACTTACTTTACTTTTCTTACTTCTAGAACTCTCTAGTGCTATCCTCGTCTCTCTAAAAAAACCTGCCAATTGCCTAATGTTGGGCCGATGCCGATCGAGTTCCAATTCCATACTACTTTTGCATATTTTGACACTAGACTAACCTCCCTCATTCCTTCAATTTGTACTATACGTACTTTCTTGTGCTGCTCTTCATATCTTAAATTCTAGTGTAACTTTTTTTTTTTTAAATATCTTCTACTCTCATTTTTGTTACAATCTCGAAATCATTAAGTCACTTGTTCTTTACTTATGATGCTTTTCTTATTTTATATGAATTTGTTCTTTTTAGCATGTTCATAAATACTATGATTGTGAGATGATACTAAAAAGCAATTAAGAAATATATTTGTTCCGTAGATTTAAAACCACATTAAAAAACATGACTTTGAGAAATCTCTTAAACAAAATGGGAGAAGTTATTAGAATAAGTTATTATTTGGTGACTTAAAATGATTAGAACGGTGGTTAGATTACATATTTTAGTTATTTTTGAATAATTTAAGGATTGTGAATAAATTCGATTAGATTTAATGGTAGATAATGGTGGCTTAAAATTAAGGCAACGAGTTGTGCAATCCTTTACTAACTTTATGAACTTTAAATTGATTTTTGGATACTATATTTCTAATTTTTCAATAATAGGTGTTATCTCACATGTATAAATTTGGCTTCTCAATGTTGAAAGGAAATTGGTCCTAATACATGAAATCCCAATTTTGTAAACCCAATTAGTTAAATAAAAAAAGAGAAAAGGTATTTTAGAGAAATCTCTAACTCAGAATAAATCATATCTTACCAAAAATTTATCTATCTATGATCATGACCAATTAATTTCTCAATATTATCACACATTTTTATGCATTCATTGGGATCTAATATATCTATGCAGATGATTAATTCTCTTAAAATTAATTTTGTAAAAGATGATGAATAAATAGGAGAGTTAAAAGAATATGCAATAATATTTTTGATATATTGGAATACATAATTGAATCTTGAAATGCAACCAGGAAATCTGCTTCATTTTCTCATTATATGTAATGAATTCATGTAGAGTTAATTTTGTGAGGATTGTATTGTGTGCTGCATTAAAATTGGTTATCTAACATGTTTACGTTGTCATGACATGTTGCATTCCTCGTGATGATTTAGTAGGTGTTGGTAGTCATAAACTAGGAAAACTTATGTTAAGTGGAAAACTATTATAGGTGGAAAGAGTATTTTTTATTCACTTGAAAATAAGTTTTCTATAGAAGTTTTATGATCCTCTTAATAGCATGTTTCATTTGCTTTGGGTGGGGGGGAGGGGGGAACAATAACATTATTAATAATTTTTTATAGGTTTTTAATGATCTATTGAAGCTTTAGCCTATTGGTAATTTAATTGCATCATCAATATGAATTTTAGCAATCGTATAGTATTATCAATTAAAAGGACATCTACCCAATATCATTTTTGTCTACTTTCCACAGTTGTTTATATATGACATTTTAAATCTCACTGGTTACTAATTGCTTAATCATGATGAGAGGTTGTAATATAAAAATAAATAGTTTTATAATGAAGGGCAAAAAATGTCATTTGTTAAAAGATAAGATGATAGTATGGTCTCCTTTTAAAACCTATGACACTTATTATATATAACTACCACTCTCTCTCATTATAATATATTTTATTTTCACAACTTGTAAGACCTTCATAAACCCTAGAATTCTCTTTAATGAAAAACTCTCTAGAAGAATCAAGGAAAGATCAATGTGAGTTTTTCTCTTATTCTTTTATGATTTATAATAGATAAACAACACTATGAGACAAGAGCTACGACTATCAGGTGTTAAGAGTGGTTACATTTTGGTCTAATGGGGGAATCTGTAGCAATTCAATTGGAATTCATGTTTAGGTTGGGAAGGAGAAGAAGAACAATTATTGGATTTCAAGTAAGTTATTTTATGAATTGTGTTATTTTGGTGATTTTTCATGTTTTTAGAATTTTGGAGCGATGTTGTTAATAAAAGATCAAATCTTTAAGAGTTAAGAGCAAGGTTGTCAATAAAAGATCGAATCTTTAAAAGTTTTGGAGCGATGATGTTCATAAAAGATAGAATCATTAGTAGAGGAATATGTAGGAGATTGAGTTAGGGTTACAAAATAACAAAATAAACCTTGTTTTCAACAACTCAATGTCTTTAGGATATTTAGGATAACTAAATAGCTTAAACGTTATAAATAGTTAATGACCTGACAGGTATTAGGTGTAGGTATCTTTCTATATAAATTAGTGTTAAATTTAATTCGTTATTGCTATCAAGTTTTCTCGATTATCAAGTCTTAGTTTCAGTTGCGGCTGTTAGTTAAGGTACGTCATTATCTCGTTTGATGATGTGGTTATTAGATAGAACATGTAATTAAACTAATTGATATTTGACTATAATTGTTTGTTGCTTGTGTTTGGTTGGGTTTAGTTGTTCAAGAGTACTGGTGCTACTAGGACAGCATCCTGATGATCTGTATGTAATGTTATCCTAAATGGAGTTGTGCATAAAAATGATTCTGGTAGTTTAGGAGTGGTACAAGTACGGTACCTAAGGTGTGTGGGGAGTACTTAACACCAATATAAGTATTTTATAAGTATTTGCTTTCACAGAGTCATGAGTTACTCCGAGTTTAGAACTAGTTGTAAATAGTTCTAAACTATATTGGTTGTTTGGCTAATTAAAGATAATAACTTGTGATTGCTACATATGTTACTATGTTGCATGTGAATGTGGGTGATGATTGTTCACACGTGTGTGCTTGTGATTTTGGTGTATTGGGCTCCTGCTCATTCCAATCGGGTTCAAGATGATTTGCGGTTTTGCTAATATGATCTTTTTAAGCTTCCTCAGGTAATTACGCACTATTCTACATTCTAAACTCTTACTTACTTTCTTCGAGTTGCTTATTCGGGATTGCCGGACTTAAGCTATTATGTCTAACTAGGGTTTTGTTGACTTTAGAGTTTCGGTTGACTTCCAGATTAGGGTTTTAGGCTAAACCGACTCCAAAAATTTGGGGGTTTACAATATGCTTGCTATGGGATTTTTGGATAAGAAAAAGCTTAGAAAATTTTCATTTTTGAGGGCTGTGAATTGTGTAAAACTTTTGTACCGACCCATTTTAGAACCAAATGAATTTAAATGTTAAAAATAACCTTTGACATGGATAGATCTTTTCGAGTAGATAGAAACAACTATAAGATGTGAAATTCCGAGTTAAAATGAGCAAGTTACGGTCGTTTTAAGTTGGAATTTCCCATAATACAATTTTTGATGAAAATTAGGAAATATCATTAGAAAGTTTGAGTAGAACTTCCATGAAATACACATTCCGGGTATTTCTTTGTTTAGGTGACGAGAAAGGAGAGATTTTCTACCCAAAAGATTATTATGATTAAGTGAAATTTCCGCACAATGGTCGAGTGAGTTTGTTTCCTTAAAATTATACTTATGCTTTTACTTATAGTACAGTGGCACTAGAATAGGAAAAGATAAAAATCAAAAAGTGCATGCACCTTGTATTATTGCTTGAAATTATACTAAGTATATCGAGGTTTGAATTATCAATAATCATATGGTTTTTTTAGTATTATATTAGAGTGTCTGCAAAATTCTATGATCGCCATTGAGCTATTTATTATTATGCTAAAAGAATCTAATTAAATGAACTCAAACATATCACGAAGTGAGTCATATTGTATTCATTACTATACGCTTGGTGGAACAAGAGCATAGTAATGAGGTAAGCAGGGGCTCGAAAATCTGCATTAATTATAGTAGCCCGAATGAACTATATTTTAACGACTAGTAGTAGCCTGAATGAACTACAAAATCTTATTTGTAAATTATGGTCTTTTAGGGCGCTGAACACTTATCCCGAATGGAGAGCATAAATCCATTCAACATATGATTTTCGGTTAATCATGTGTATTATTTGCTCATGTATTTGTTGCATTTCATATACTTATTTAATTAACTTGTTTGATTATTAGTTGTATGTGTACTTTATTATGAAATATTTTTCACTACGCAAGTAACCTTACACCCCCTTAGATGCCTTTTGCAGCTCCCCTTTTTATGGCTAAAGCCCCGAGGGTATGTTACTCGGTTATCGTCTTTTGGAGTTCATGAGCTTTTGGAGAGAAGTCATGACCTTTTTATGGCTAAAACTCCAGTGTATTTCTTTTTGAAAGATAGACTTCGATGAACTAAATATATTTTTGATGGGGGAACGCCCCTTTGATATCTATAAGACTCCTTATATTATAATTAAGTTGTGATGTTATGATCTCCATTCTTAATCGATGTTATGTAATCTCCTTAAACAACTTGTTTGAAAATATGGTTCTCTATGATCGTGAAAGTAAGCCATGCATCCGGTATCAAAGCTTTCACATGATGGAGGTTATCATTCTTTCAATTTAATATTGAGTGTGGCGGGCTATCACATTGAGGGTACCCTTTGGGGTGTGATAGTCACAACCTAGTAGTAGAGTTTAGTTTATCAGATGGAGACCAGTTTGTTTATAAGCTCGAAGTGCAAAGACCTCCATCTCTACGTACATATGAGTTGTGGGAAAGATCAACATTAGCTATGGTAGTTATGATGATAGAAAGTGAACAAAGGATAGATCTTACATGGATACCAGTTGTATGTGAATACCCGGATGTTTTTCCATCGATTTGGTGCCAAACACTTTGCCTATATCTAAGACACCATACTGTATGGCACTAACAGAGCTTGCAAAATTAAAAGTCTAGCCAAATGATTTACTTAAGAAGAAGTTTATCAAACCTAGTTATCACCTTAAGGAGCTCCAATTGTATTTGTAAAGAAGAAGGATAGCAGTACGAGGTTATGTATAGACTATAGGGAGTTAAACTAAGTGACTATCAAGAACAAGTACCCTCTGTCAAGAATAGATAATCTATTTGACCAGCTAGCAAGAGCAAAGGTATTTTCAAAGATTGATCTTAGATCAAGATATCACCAGCTGTGAGTTAGAGTAGAGGACATACAAAAGACAACATTTAGGACCAGATATGGGCATTACGAGGTTGTAGTGATGCTGTTTGATCTTACAAATGCACCAATTGTCTTTATAGACCTTATGAATAGAGTCTTTAGAGATTATTTAGATATATTTGTAGTGGTCTTTATAAATGATGTATTGGTGTTGATTGTATTTAATTATGCTCTTTTGATTTTAAACTCTATGTATAAGTGCAAAAATAACCAACCAGTAGAAACCGAGTGCATATGCAGCCAATATTACTGGTTAGACCAAGTCGATCCATAGGGAGCTCATAGCTAAGTACTAGGAATTTCGAATCTTTCCCTAAGCTAAGCTATCAAAAATCAGATTTTAGATTAAACTATCAGTTCATAATTTAACTAAAAACCAAGCTAATGAGCAAATTGAACACTTTAAACCAACTACTCTAGCAATACAAATGAGGGATCCAAGTTTAGGAGATGCTAAAACAATCAAGGATGATGCACTTATATTTTCATTTGAATTGGATTGATGCCTCAAGTTGATATAAAAACTGATTACTTAGGATTTAACCAAACTCACTGGAATTTACTCACCTCTCGAACTAGCAAAATTCTAATTACAGCATAAATCATCTCGTCAAGGCAATTAATTTATAATTATTAGGTAAATAGTAATCCGCTCACACCGAAATTACTACTTTAGTTAAAATTACAAATCAAGAACCACCAAGTGACCCGAAATTGTAACTGAAATTGAATAAAGCATATGAGTTCATGAGTTTTGTCAAACCTACATATCCCTATGACAAATATTTTCCAAAAACCCAAGATACGCTTGTACAGATTATTGAATCCCTCCCGGGAATCTCTAATCCTATTTATCTAATTAGTGTTTGCTAATCACAAATCAAATGGACGACAAGCAACGATAGTTAAATTCCCAAATAATCAAATAGCAATATCAGAACAAGTTAATTGATCCAATTCATTTAATCCATCACTGCATATTTACGAATCAATTAAGCATGGCATCTCAATCATACAGTCAAGCAATCAACATAACAAACACAAGGATAGAAAACACCTCAGTAGAAATTTCATTCATCAAAGTCTTATCTTCAAATTCATCAACCCAATGAATTAAGCATTGCTTAATTGCATGCAAAACCCTAAAATCGCCTCCAAATGTTGCTAGAACAATAGGGTTTCAGTGTCTTGTGATTGGATCTCACACACACACACACACACACACACACACACACACACACACATATTGTTCATGCTTATCTTTCTCTTTTTCTATGATTTTCAAAAAGCTTTGGAATGAATTTTTATAGATCTGGTCGACATTTCTCACAAAGCAAACTTGGAATTTCAGCAGTCAGAACACATACACCAGAAGTTACATATTATACATTGGCGGTGTACTTTCCAGATCAACTGGTGTGCCTTATGAAATTGAATTTCCGACAGCATTGATAGACTTTACGCTGGCCCAGTACCAACGGCGTTAAATTTAGTAGCCAGCGTTTGTTGAATAAGAAAAGTGTCCAGAATGTTTTATGCCACCAATGTGGAAGCGGCGTAGTAGCGGCGTTAGTGTACATTGGTGTGAATGCTTGTGGCGTAGAATGCCCAAATGCCGATGTAGGTTGAAAATATGAAAGCTGATGAAATTCTTCTTGTACACTAGCAGTATAGCATCCAGATTTTAAAGATTTGCAATCTGTAGATACTCAACACCACCTCAATGTCGGCAGTGTAGTTTTATAGATGATCGGCGTACAGTTGCAAAATTGAAGGCTGTTGAATTTTTTTTAAAAGCCGACTGTGTTGCTCTTTATCTAGCCGGTATAAAATGTTCTGACATGAAAGCTGGCGGCTTTGGCTCTGTTTTTGCTAGCTTAAATTGTTCTTATCACCAAAATTAATCAAACTCCTCTAATTTGCTTTTATTTGTATGGTAAGTCCTTAAATGACCTGAAACATCAAAATGTTCATACTTAAATACCAATTCCATTCGATTTCTATAAAATCTATAATAGTTAGACATGATTTGATCATTGAAAAGTGAATATAAAATGAGTTTATAAAACTTCCCACGCTAGAACTTTTGCTTGTCCTCAAGCAAAACAAATAAGATCAAAGTTGAAATATGTCATAGAAAGTATAAAACTCTAACTTTCAATTTCAAGCATCGTTTCTTTGTAGTTCATGATTCATGACTTGCAAATGTGGTGCCTACTACTCTAACCAATTGCATTCTTGTAATTAGATTACTATAGTTAAGATCTACTAGCTAATCGAGACAAAACAAATGTTAATCGTATTATTTAGCAAAAGAATCTTTCATCCAAAATTAAACACAAAGTCCAATAAGGAAAAACAACCATTTGGACTTTAATGGACATTTAGCAAGCATATAATCCATGCAACACAAAGTGGAAGCATGTAGTATCCACTCTTTCCCTAGAATTTTTCCCTTTTTATTATAAGTCTCATTTCATTTGTTACTTCAACATTTTTTTTCTTTTTGTTTCATAAAAGCATTTATTCTTTTCTTTTTTTTTTTCAAAGTTCAAATACTAAACTTTTTCCTTTCCTCCCTTCTCATTATAGTGAGTTCACTGAGTTGACACTTCCTGTAATCACCCTAATTTTACATAACCTAACTATAATAATTATTAAAAATATAATATAGAATTATGAAAAACTATAATAAAAAGTACAGAAATCACTCCTAATTTTTCACAAAATTAAGAAAATTACTAAGGTATAAACACATTTGATTATAGTTAGAAAAATTAGAATTCTTTCAAACAAATGATGATCGATGATAAATCAATCGTTACCATAAAATACAAAATCAATTTTCTTAAGGTTCTATAGTTAGAAAATAAATCCTCTATTCGTTAAAATAATAAAACAATGATTTTAGAGTTAATTCTAACATTTTACAATCTTAAAATATCTTTAGAAGAGTTATAAACATCAATCATTAAAATAAATAAATTCATAAAACATGATTCTATGACACGAATCAATGACCTAACAAATAGCTAGTTGGCTTTAAATTTCAAAATACAATAAAAGACGATTAAATTTTTAGAACCTATTTGTTATACAAAGATAGTTTAAAGATAAATCAATAGAATTATAAAATATGCAATGAGATCAAAAACCGATCAATAATAAAGAATCTAAACCCTAATTAAATATTTGAATTACATCAACACTTTAGTTAGAATATTTTGAGTTTATAGAGAATAAAATTCTACTTTAGTTAGTGTAACCTAGGTATTCTTATAACTAGTAAAATAAATGGAATAGTAAATGTAAAATAGATATTAAACTTATAACCAAATAAAAATTTTAGAATAAAATTACGAGTAGTAGTGAACCTGTATATAGTTTCAAACCTTAAAACAAAGTTTTTTAGATAGTGTTAAATACTACTAATAAGATGATGTGCATCAATTTACAATTAATTGAGATGCAGCAGTTGAAGTAGATGAAAGGCCAATAGTCTTCTCCTCATGATGTCTTTTAGTTTTTAGTCTTTATTGTTTATAATTATTATTAGACGTCTTTATTAGTCTTTATTGTTAGTCTTTAATGTCATATCTATTAGTCTTTAATGTCATTAGATTCCTTTCATATTAAGATAATTAGATGTAGAAAGTCATTTTGTCATATCTATTAGTCTTATTATCATAATTAGTAATTAGTCCTTTTGTCATTAATTAGGTTCTTATTTTCATAGTTGTTAGTCTTTATTATCTTTTTAGTCAATATTGTCATTAATTAAGTTTTTTGAGGAACTATTATAAATACCTCCTTTGTATTAAGACTCATAAGCTTTTGAGATATTGAAATCCTATTAGAAAGTTCTTTCTCTGTTTTTACTCTTATCAATCAATTGCTTGATTATGCTGAGATCCTATTCTTATGGATCCTTGTGATAGTGGAGAACAACATGTTCTTATCAATCCAATTGGATTGTGGTGAACACACCATTCGATTTCACTTGTGCGTAATATCGTATGAGAGTGAGTGCAAATTAGATTATTATTGGTGAGTCATATTCAATAATAGTGTCATCCATATCTTCTATTTCTTGTTTCAAAAACCCATAAAAACATCATTTTTATTTTGTTTGAGCATTTGAATATGAGATCCACCGTGCCTATGCGAGATTACTGTGTCTAAGGTTTTAGGCACATCAAAAGGCTAACGGTCTTCCCCTCATGTCATGATGTCTTTTAGTTTTTAGTCTTTATTGTTTAATTATTATTAGGCATCTTTATTAGTCCTTATTGTTAGTCTTTAATGTCATTAGATTCCTTTCATATTAAGATAATTAGATATAGGAAGTCCTTTTGTCATATTTATTAGTTTTATTATCATAATTAGTAATTAGTCCTTTTATTATTAATTAGGTTCTTATTTTCATAGTTATTAGTCTTTATTATCTTTTTAGTCAATATTGTCATTAATTAGGTCTTTTGGGGATCCTTTGTATTGACACTCATAAGCTTTTGATGATTTGATATTATATTATTGAGAGATTTTCTCTTGTTTACTCTTATCAATCTATTGCTTAGATTGTGGTGAGTTTCTGATCTTATCAATTTTTTAGATTGTGGCGATCAAATCGATCTTATCAATCTCTTATAGATTGTAGCGATCAAACCAATTTTTCTTGTTGTGCATAATATCAACGAAAGTGAGTGTATTTCGAGTTGATTTGGTGTGTCATATCCTTATCAACGTCGACCATATCCATTTTATTTCCTTGCAATCAAAATACAAAACCCATAAAAACACCATTTTTTTATTTTGTTTGAGCATTTGACATTGGGATCCACTGCGTGCCTGTTTGAGATCACTATGTCTAAGGTTTTAGGTACATCATAAGATTTCATAGTGGTATCAAAAACTCAAGATATAAGAATAACTTGGTTAATATTTTAAATGCGATAAAGAGTAAATAGCTAATTACACTAATAGTTAGAAAACGATAACCTAAAGATAAACCGTTACGATTATAAATACATAATAAAGACATAAACAAATCCATAACTAATAATCTAGACTCCAAATAAATATTTGGATCACACAATTGTTTTAGTTAAAGTACTTTTAAGCTATTAGAGCCTGTGGGTTGATTCTAGATGCAACGATCACGAACGTGCCGCGTGACTATCGCGCTACACGTGATTTAAGGAAATAACACGTGCAAGGATGATCAAGAAAGAATCGTGTAAGGAGGAGGAGTAGGCAGTCTCAACAGGCTCTAACACACGTGTGACATGTGAGGGAGCTAAAGAGCATCAACCTCACTAAGTACTACGAATTCGTGTATGTTCTTGAGTAAATCAAATGTTTGATTCACCAGGACGGAAATTCGATAGCACGATGGCGTTTTTCCAAGATTTCACCTATCCCAATGAGGTAAGGACTAAGGGTATTTATAAAGAATCTAGCTGTCGATATC
Organism: Combretum micranthum; assembly: GCA_024138025.1. Taxonomy (NCBI): domain Eukaryota; kingdom Viridiplantae; phylum Streptophyta; class Magnoliopsida; order Myrtales; family Combretaceae; genus Combretum; species Combretum micranthum. Next base: position 100,196 of record JAMXBD010003041.1, read on the forward strand.
ATCCGTCAAATAAAATGGATGACCGACGGTTATGATGAGTCCTTTTCATAGTAGATATGGATGTGGGCTCCCTTGTGGACCCAAGCCCATAGAGGCCTTCATTTGCAATGTGTGTGAGCCAATTTGAGAAATGTTAGAATTGAGCAGGCCAATTCCAACGAGCCCTACTCCAAGCCTATCATGCCAAAACTCCCATGATCATCCCAATATAATTGGGCCTAACTCTCTAAGCCCTATTACATTAGCTCAGAGAGTTAAATCCAAATAAAATTAGGCCTAAGACCTTTATAACAAAATCCATACGCCTATATTTTGCCCCCTAACCAAAGTCCTTCGGATGTATCGAAGAGATTTGGGCATTAGCAGTACCTTTCAAATGACTAAAGTCTTTCCCAATGCATATATGTTATAACTTGGCTGTAATGCTGCTTGGTGGGATGTACGTGGACTAATTAAAGACTTAATCAAATGTAGGAACGTAAAAGGGATTCTATATAGAAACCATTTGATGTGTTTGAAGAGAGCCCTCAATACAGACGTGCCCCTCCTATTGTTCGCATGGAGAAAATTTTCGAGAAAGAACAGTCCAAACTTCCTAGCGCTCCTCAATTCCTTCTCTATTTACTTCCAATGTTCTTCTAAAGATCAATGCAAAACTTGGAGGTTTGAATTCCATGCTGGCTGTTGAACGTTCACCTACTAGACCATTGATTTCAAGGGTCCCAACAATAATTCTTGGCATGGATGTTTCTCATGGGTCACCTGGGCAGATTGATATACCATCCATTGCTACAGTTGTTAGCTCCTGCCAGTGGCCATTGATTTCTCGCCATCGTGCATCCATGCGCACTCAATCAACTAAGGTGGAAATGATTGACTCTTTATTTAAAAAGTATCTGACACTGAGGATGAAGGTATTATGAGGAAGCTTCTTCTTGATTTCTATGTGAGCTCTGGAAAAAGAGAGCCTGATCATATCATCATATTCAGGGATGGTGTGAGTGAGTCTCAGTTTAACCAGGTTCTTAATATTGAACTGACCAAATCATTGAGGCTTGCAAGTTTTTGGATGAGAAATGATGCCCCAAATTTACTATAATTATAGCTCAAAAGAATCACCATACCAAATTCTTCCAATCTGGTCTCCGAATAATGTTCTTCCTGGAACCATCATTGATAATAAAATCTGCCATCTTCGTAACAATGTCCAGGAAACATAATTTCTGTGCTGCATGTTATCAAATAGAACTCTAGCAGTGTCGATGTCTCCTGAACTTGTAAAATTGTAGACTCATATTTGTTTCGAAAAATATAGGCATGATTTTTTTGCCAAACCTCAAGGCACCTAGACGAGCACAGGCCATTAGTGCACAAGACATAGTAAAAAGCATTGGGTTTCGTAGAGTTCTTTTGCTGCATTTTTTTTAGTCAAAAGCTAGCTAGCAACCCTGAAGAATCATCCTAGCAAAGAGTAAAACCTCAGGTTTCAGAATGCAGAACCATACAAGAAGCGATCAATTTACATGTGCATTTATCCTATCAGAATTTTCAACAAAAAATAATCCAGTAGATTAGTGAAATGAACTGAGATATTCATGAATCTCTTTAGCTTTCAAATTATTTAGGCAGTGAAACCTCAATCTGCATTGATCTTCTCCATACCCCCGCTTTGTTAATAAAATGAGTTTCTTTTCACTTATGGTAGGTAGGACTCTAGAACAAAGGTCCCTAAAATGTTGCTGTTGCAGGCCAACTAGCTTCGACAGAAATGCTGAAAGAAGCAAAGCACTAATGCTGATTGCATGCATTTGATAGAACATTGGTCTAGATACCAACCATTCCAGGAGTCATCTTATCTTACTAACATTGGGATGAGAGGCCTCCAAAGGAGTAGGGCATCTCCATCAACATGATCAAGAACAGACTAATGATGTGGTCTTTCCTTATAAACTTTCCTTTCCAACCAATCTCTCTGGTTGAATCTAACTTCCCTTACGAACCATGCTCTGCATCAGATAAAAATCCTGGCTAAGCCCTTTTTGGTGACAAATCGTAGTAAGGACTTCTTAATTCTAATCCAATGCTATATGGCTCGTTTTTTTTTTTAAAGGATATTCCCCACAGAATCAATTTTTGAGTAACCATAATATGGTTGGGAGTCTCTGAAATAATTCCACAACTCTATTGGTTGCACAAATTTCTCAAATGATCAAGGGAAGTATGATGGACAATCCTTGTTTAAGATGGAAAAAATTCCTAACCAGAATGCTCCGTTGCCTAATGGAAAAGAAGCTTAGGATGTATAAGCAAATCTGAGAAGTACATGCTCTTCCTCCAACATTAGCAACACTGAGGCAACCGACCATGCACAGCTGACCACTGGAAGACCTCCAAGTTCCCTCTTGGTTTGGAAACGTGTTCACAACATGTACAACTTCTTCCCTTGATATACCATCTTTCTCATACATTCTCTGAGCAATATTTACAATGTCCTCAAAGTTTGGTCGCCAATAGAACTTTTCCATCCTTCCATCGCGAATCAATGGAGTATAAATTGTTGAAAAATCATTTCCTTTTGCAATGATGGCAATTCTCTTTGTAATATTTGATTCACGCCAATCTTGTCCAATGCTGACTCTTATGGGATTTTCTGACAAATTCATTAGTGTTCCAACAACAATCTGATTATTGACTATCATTTGTTTGTTTCCAAATCTTCCAAGCCCATCATCAATATCATTGATCATCAAGCAACTCATCTTGCCATATATTAATAATGAAAGTTGGAAGGCTTCTAAAGGTGATAATCAACTTGATTCTTCAGTAGAGCTCTACAAGAGGCCTCTGATAATTTTCATTCAGGCTTGTGTCTTTTTCGATTTTTCTTTTCAAAGGAAACGGAAAAAAAAAAAAAAAGATTACTGCTCAAAAGGGACAATTTTCTGATAGTGTACCAGATTTTCTTCACCATGTTTTACTTGTACCATTTGGGACAGGTGGCACGGTTTTAGTTAGGCATAGCACTCTCTTTTTCATTTCACACATGAAACAAAACATCTCCATTCTGTGCTTTTCTTTGTTTTATAGGAAACCAAGTTTTTCATCTTCTCTCTCTTCTTTCTTCAAAAAAAAAACCACCTGCATAGGAGGAAATGGCATTCCATTCATTCCCCTTCTTTTTCATTTTCTTCCATTCATTCTCTTTCTTTTTTTTTTTTTTATTTTCTACTTTAATAATTTATCTTCTTCCTTGACTTCTTTTGCTGGTATTCTCTTCACCATTTAAAAAAAAAATTGTTTTCTTCCTTCATCTTATAGAACAGAACTGTTATTGTAAAGGAGATACCACCTTTGAAGCTTTGTATTTTGATGTTCATAGCTCAATCCATAGCAATTATACTCGTAGATTGGTTGCTTTCAAGCTCCAACTAGCCAGAGTTAGCCATTGAAGAGCTTTGTTCATTGAAATGTTGAACTTCTAGCTGGTTGGGATTTCTAACTCTTTTTATGAAATCACACCAATGACAATGGACAAGTGGTAGAGACCTCTATGTTGCAGTAGGTATTCATCGCTGCCTTGTCTTCAGTGATTTCCCTATTTCTCTAGTTTTTTTTTTTTTAAATACTTATTGCTTTCTTCTATTCCTTGCAGATTTTCATCAGTCGATGGAGTGTAATCCTGCCGAGTAATGTTCTCTCTTGAACTTATTGCTCTTGCTTTGGAACTCTTGTTTCTTGTCACTATTTGAGTTTCGTTCTCAGATGACTCCTGCGAATGTGTTTGAAATACTTAGGCTTGTTTACTTGTTCTTTTTTTCTTTTCAATCTATTAATGAAGTTGAGGTTGCCATATCTGCTTAATGTCCAATCTGGTTCATTGAATTGCAACATATATTCATATCACATTGGAAATAGGTCATATGTGAGCTCCATTTTGACACACGATTGCTCCATAGGAATAGTAAGGGCACTCAGCCACACTTAGTTTATTATGCTGTAAATCACAGCTCCTTACTTACTTGGTTTGGGCCAAAAAAAGAACTTTTGAATTTGGAACTTGAACATCATGTTCTTGTTAGGTATCTTCCATCCAAACTTGCAGAAGGCAGGTTGATACTCTGTTATCTCTATTTACTAATTCCTATAGATAGTATTTCTGGTGAGTCCAAATGAACAGCCAAAAAAAGAACTTTTGAATTTGGAACTTGAACATCATGTTCTTGTTAGGTATCTTCCATCCAAACTTGTAGAAGGCAGGTTGATACTATGTTATCTTTATTTACTAGTTCTTGTAGATAGTATTTCTGGTGAATCCAAATGACCACAGCTGTTCTATATTAATTCCCCCTATTGTAGAAACATGAGTATTCTTCTCATTTTTTTTTCAGAAATTCCAACCTTATAATCATCAATCAATCAAATATCAAACCTATTACTATATAATCTAGTCTTACTGGGAAACCCCAATTCATTGGTCATTCATACAATTAAATGACCTACGTGAAGACGAAGAGAGTGATTCTCACCTCCAATAGTTCCTTGTTATAAACTATATACCATGTGTAGCTAGAGTTCACAGAAACAGGAATCAATGTTGTTTCACCCTGCTAATTCAGTGAAACAATGTTGAAGTTTGCCATTACCTAAAGATTTCCTGTGCTTAATTTTGCAGGATATAGAGGTATCAACTCTATGGAGCCTTGATCCATTTTTCCAGAAAAATATCATCTTTGTTAGCTGACCTAGGACCACTCAGGCAAAATAGACATATTATATTTGACTTATGTACATGTAAGAAGCTTGGGCAGTATGGTAGTCATGCTAAGTTGTTGACATACTTCATCATTGTCAACTACTCATGAAAATAACTCCTCACAAAACCAATATTGAACCCATCATGTTAGTCACAAAACTATTTCATAGTTGATTTGTTGAGTATTTGCTTTACTGCACAGCTCCTATGCAATTTGAGCTTTTCTAAGATCTTAGTCAAGTGCTCCCTATCATAAACTTGAAATCTGCGGCAGCTCATAAGCACCCAGCAAGTAGTTCTTAATTTCTCCAGGGACTAGTAGAGTAGTAAACAGTAAATTGAAAACAAGTAACTTTGGAACAACCTTCTCATCCCAATCACAGTAGTAGTTGTTAGCAGCTCATAAGGCAACCCAAGCAATAGCGAATCAGACTTGAGCATAAATGCAAGTTAAGAAGCACCTGTTTGAGCATTTAACTCAACCATCTAGAGCTCTCAAGAACTGAAACTCAAGAGTAACACCTGAACTTCCTGACATAACCATATGTGTAGCAAATAACAAAACTTGGAGCTTTTCTAGCTCCAAATAGAATACACCACAGCTGGAGATTTTGCACGTGGACTATTCTCAAGACATATAGTGGTAAGACTTCCTCTAAGCCAGATCTTGATTACAAAAATGTGTCAAATCTGTGAAATTATGGACTCTTGTTGTCATGCAGCAACTTCATGTTGAATTCTGTATTCATATACTTCAAATTCATAAAAACTCAAAACATGAAAGTTTTAGATCTCTCTCTTATCTTTCCAAGGAATTTTGAATCACCCCAAACGGAGTACATATGAGAGAGATGTGCGCGATTTACAAAACTATCTTAAATCTGCAATTTTTGAAGTCACCGCTGCACTTGTAGTGACTTCATGATGAAAATTGTATTGATGTGTTGCGAATTCATAATAACTCAAAGCATTAAAGTTTTAGATATCTCTCTTAGATTTCCAAGGAATTTTGAATCACCCCAAATGGAGTTCGTATGAGGAGATGTGCGCAATTTACAAAACTATCTCAAATTTGCAATTTTTGAAGTCACCGCTGCACTTATAGTGACTTCATGATGAAAACTATGTTGATGTGTTACGAATTCATGAAACTCAAAACATAAAAGTTTTAGATCTCTCTCTCTTCTTTCCATAAAATTTTTAATCGCCTCAAACGGAGCTCATATAAGAGAGATGTACGCAATTTATAAAATAGTGTTAGAGCTTTCCTGTTTCATCTTCTAATGTATGAATAGTTTCTTGATATCTCACCAAACACATCATAAAGCCCCCTAAACTGAGCTTGAGAACTATACCCGGTTGGGAAATCAAAGATCTCATTTCTTTAGATTTCATGAGTTCCTTAGTCACAGCTCTTGTATTCTTTTAAATAACAATGAATTTCTTCGAGCAATATCTTAAATATAAAATCAATAAATATATTGTATGTAATCTTTTGCTCACTCAATGCCTTGTGTTGTAGAGTCATCATAAGTGAGCTTGATACTTTTCAAAGAATGTGTGTACTTTTTAATATATATGTCTTCATGATAATAAAATGCTACATGAGTGAAACCTCCCTTGTTTGTGAAACTAACATGTCTTATCTTCTTACTATGTAGGTGATATATTTGATATCACTCCTATCACATTTTCTCTTCTCTACTTTTGAAGTGGTGGCACACCAACACTCTTTACATCACTTGCATTGCTTTCTTTGGAAATGAAGGCGAGTAGAAGGATGAAGAAGAACAAGCTGAATAATGCGAGAAGTCAAATATTAACACAATCGGATGGTTGTGTGCCACAAGTTCCATCACCACAAGATGAATGGGTTGACACGACAATTTCAAAAGACTTCTTTTGGGTAGACATACGAAAACGGAACTTATTTCCACGTCAACCTGTGGATGGTGAGTTGCACTTCATAAGTCAAGAGTCTCGTGCAGGAAATAGAGCGCTCATAGATGCATCTTCCATATTGCGATTCAGAAATGAAAGGAAAGAGCTACCTCTCTCAAAATGCTAATTTCATTGTCCTAAACATTTTGAACAAGTATGGGTTTGTAGGACATTATTAAAAGATATGGAAGCATCCTACAACAAGCCGGGGTGTATGATTCAATATGGATTAGCTCAAAGTTAAGCTTTGCTCGCACCACTGATATAGATATGTGGTGAGCCATCCTTTGTCGATGGAGTACTCAAACACACAGTTTTATCACATCTTGGGGTGAAGTTACTCTTACTTTGGAGGATGTATGTATGCTACTGGGCTTGCACGATGTAGGACTAATGGATATCACTACTGCTGAGATTTCTGAGGAGGACAGTAGCTTGATAGACTTGTTAGAGACTCATATGGGAGTAACCGTAGATAGTCGTAGGCAGCTCACATTCTCCACATGGCTTAAATACTTCTTTGGGCAAGAAAAGGGAGGTGAGCTTACCCACGGGCCTGGCTACAATAGCAAGTAAGTATCCTCGTATCATTTTATTAGCATATACTATTCTTTTTCCAGTCATGGCTTAACTCATTTTTGTTTTTTTTTTTTAAATTATTGTCCTAAGGAGGAGCTAATAGCCTTTCTCTTATTATGGCTTTCCTTGTTTGTATTCCCTGGTGGTCCTGAAGGTAGTATTAGTCCCCGCTTCTTCCACTTAGCTATCCGTATCTCATGTGGAGAGCGTTTCGCGTTGAGCCTCTTCTATTTGGGGTCTTTGTATCGATGATTAGATCTTTACCATGAGTCCTCAATACGATCCAAGGGACGGTGCATGATGGTATGTTATGTAGATATGACATTCTTTCAATTATTTTTTGTTGAACGTTACAAGAAATACTATGATCTACCACTTGAAAAACCTGATATAGTTGAACCACAAGCTTGGGCATGGGTGAACAGAAATCCTTTGGGATTGCTGATTGATGTGATAGATAATGTTCAAGAATAATTTCCACCCTTATACTAAGGAATTGGCTGGTTACGAATGCTACCCAGATTTTATCCTCAGGTTCTGAAGACCTTGGTTAACTTGGTAGAGGAGACAATTTTCTACTGCTGAGGTGGGTTTTATCATTTGGTGCACACCTGGAAGTCTCCCTTCACTTCATGACTGGTGTGACTCTTCTGAAGAATTTCTTGAGTGTAGTGTTGTGGCTATCTACCCCATCGAGTTGCTCGTCAGTTTGGATTTGATCAGGGTGTTCCTCGTAGTATCGAGATTACTGGAGATTTCAATGAATGTTGTAAGGAACTTCATCCAGAAAATTGGAAATGTATTTATCCAAACCTCAGACAGATCTTCTTCCCATCTAGTGATCGTATTGGCGTCATCTCCAATGGGTGGATGACTTACTGGACACGTTGTCTGGAAGAGTTTAAAAATTATATTAATTCAGAGATTGAAGTAGCACTTCCTGAGCCTTCTATACACAAATTTGAGTTTTACTTTCAGCTTTCAAATAAAAAGGCTTTCAATCAAGTCCAGAATCAAAGAACACGGTCTCCTATCAAGGTCATCAGGCACATCAAACGTTCACGTGTTCATGAGGTACTAACACTGACTGACTGTATCATTGATTCCTTATATGCTTTTGATATATCATTGACCCTCTTTTTTTTTTTTAGGATGAGCTGAGGACAAGCCAATCCAATATCACGAGCCAAAGTGAGGTGAATAGGGATGTTTCTAGTGACAGGAACATCGGCACTTCCGAAATATTTGTTTCATCAAAATCTTCTTCACCAAACATTTGCCCTTATCCTAATCGTTATGGTGTTGGGAAAGTACTGCAAACAAGGGTGATGGTGTGTAGTGACTGATGAAGATGATGAAGACGTGGTTGGTGAAGAGGAAGCTTCTGACGGCTCTGGAAGTGATAGAAGCGATCATGCGGATGAGAGCATACAAGAGGAAGACATTGATGCATATGCAGATGCATTAGCTGCGGAGATTTGTGGTGAGGGAATTGATGATGTCCCTTGTAATAATGCCTCTGAACCCCTAGCACACCAGGATACTACTCTTGCTCTTCCAAGTAATGAAATACCAGAGCAAGTTGGAGGGAAACACACACCCGCACATGATAACTTCAGGGGAGAGTGTTTCCTTTTATGAATTCCTGGTCCCCCCTATTTACTTGGAGTCATTAAAGAGGTTGCATGCACGTGATGGGATTTTTGGGCAGGATCAATTTGTCCTGGTTCTGAAGTCACAAATGCTATGGTTGTGATGTTAGGTCGGGCTTGTATGCTGCTAGGTAGACCATGGAATTCATTTTCTTCAGCTAACTTAGAGTTATTGGTACAAGCTTTTAATAGTGCTCGTGCCTTGGGGTTTAAAATTGATAGCTTGGAGAGTGTTGCTAGCAAGGCACAAAGAATGTTGCACCATCGACCATTAATCCAACTACGAGAGGCTCAAAGCTGAACTTGAGCGACACAACTCGAATTGGAGAATTCTCTTGAGGGTCTTGATACTGCTTCTATTAGAATAGATTATTACATTGGTCATGATACTTTTTTTTCAAGGATTGTGTTAAGTTATGTAACTTCATGAACTTTGTCTTTGTTTTGTTTCATGTTTCATGCACAATATTTCACAATGCTACTTTCTCTTAGTTTTGTTCCCTTCACTTGGTATCGTATAATACGATGAACTCGTGCGCTTTAAAGAATGTAAGATTCATGTAGCGGCACATTATATGTTATGACTTTGCGCGTTTAAATTATTATTTCTTTCGCGAGCAAAGACTTCTTGATTTCACAAGAATTGTCAAGGGGGTATTACCCACTACTTGACCATTCCATCAAATATGATGGTTAACATAACGTACTTAGGAAAAAATTCATATGCATGTATTATGCCACGCGCTTAGTAAATTTTAACAATTACAAGCTGCATGTTGTAACATAAATAAATGTCGCGCACATAGGAGACAAGTCTCTTACCAAGCACAGCAACATACAAATATAATCATATAACCAACCCGATTGATCAAATAATCATGTGAAAGCAAGCTCATATTATTCAAGCTCATCATCACTGATCATGCTATTACATATGAAACTTCTTTACATATTGAAAATTTATAGGAGCTGTAATAGCATCAGTCTTTGGATTGAGGAGCTTGCAATACCGCTATCATGGACTTCATGTATAATGAAGGGACCTTCCCATTTTGGCGTGAACTTTGGCGCAGGTATACTTCGGCGCACATGCTCGGCTGCACGAAGTACAACATCACCCACTTGAAAGGACCTTTTCCTCACCAACCGGTCATAGGCCAGACCAAGCTTGTGTTGGTAGTTGATCAAGTTTTTTTGGCTATATCTCGTCTTTCATCTAAGGCTTCCAGATCTATTGTGCGTAAAGCATCTGGCTCAAGCTCAGCATTGATCGCCAGTTGCAGGGATCAGAACCTCTATGGGCACAATTGCTTCGGCACCATACACTAGCGAAAAAGGTGTTGCTTGTGTTGGTCGCCGCTTCGAAGTCCTATAGGCCCAAAGTGCTAAAGATAGCTTATCATGCCATTCTTTATGGTTGTCATGTACCATACGACTGAGAACTTTCAAAAGAGTCTTGTTTGTAGCTTCTTGGCCGTTGCCCTTAGGGTAATAAGGGGTCGACTTCACATGATCAATACTATATGATTCCAACATTGTCGAACATGCGAATTGATGAAAGGAGTGCCATTATCTGAAAGAATGCGCTTCGGAATCCCGAATCTGCATATAATGTTCTCCTTAATGAAGCTTGCAACTGTTGGTCCCGTCGCCTTCTTTAAAGGAATAGCTTCCACCCACTTAGTAAAACATTCGGTTCCAGCTAGGATCCAAATACATCCTTTAGAGGGGGTGAATAGGACCGATTAGATCAAATGCCCAAGTATGAAAAGGCCATGGTGTTGTTAACTATGAAGTGCGACCGCAGGAGCGTGGATCGCATCTCCATGTTCTTGGCAAGGAACGCATCGTTTAACAAAATTGGAACAGTCTGATTCCATGGTTGGCCAATAGTACCCCATGTCAAGTAATTGATAATACAACTTCCTCGCACCTTGGTGTTCACCACATTCTCCAGCATGTACCTCAGTTAATATTTGTTCCGTTTCAGGAGATGCAATGCATCTGAGAGGCTTTCCCATAAATGAAACTCTATACAATTCATCTTCATGCATTAGGTACTTGCGCGCCTTCCTTTTTACTAATTTGGCATCCGTATATTAGTTGGTAGCACATTATTCTTCAAGTAATCGATGTACGGACGACGCCAATCTCCAGCACTTGCGACAAAATTACATTCTTTTGCATCTGGTAACTCGAGCACTTGGGACAATGTTTGCACCTGAGATGCATCCTTAGCCATTGTGGGCCAGTAATACCCTGCACGTTGAATGCGACGATACAAGGGAGGTCCTTCTTCCCCACACCAGATCTTATGATACTTGTCCAATTTTAGGCGAGCCTGTTTCGCACAGATGCATCGCGATAGAATGCCCTCAGGTCCTTTGAAGTATAAGGCGCCATTGATGTGAACAAAATTCTTCAAGGTAACTATGGAGGCCGCATTGGGTTGCGCCAATTGGGCCTTGATACCAACGCGCCAGTCATCTCCTGTTTCCTCATCTTCTTCTAACAATTGCAAGGCTGTGCAAGGAATGGTTTTCTTGATAACTTTAACATCTAGGCTTTCATCTGAAGCATGCATCGGAATCTTAGATGCTAGTGTTGCCAATGCATCTGCATAACGATTTGTAGATCGCTTGGTATGTTCATACCTTACGACTTCAAACTTCCCAATTAGAGCTTGCACTGCAGCCCTATAAGGGCAAGTGCTGGCTTTGAGGGCATATTCATTAGTTTGCTTAATGATAAATTTGAATCACCACGAATACACAGATGGTTTGCTCCAGCTTCCAAAGCAAAGACGATCCCAAGTAACAATGCCTCATACTCAGCTTCATTATTAGTGCAATGAAAGTCAAGTTTAAATGCCAAAGGTATTTCTTGGCCATTGGGTGATGTTAATACAACTCCTGCTCCCCAACCTTGACTTCCCGATGAACCATCAAACTGGAGTGACCATTCTCCTTCTGTTTCAATCATGAGTGAGTCCTCATGAAATTCGCTAGTATACTATCTGTGATCACATCTTCACTTTCATTCGAAAATGAGCCAAGAGGTCAGCTAAGGCTTGTGACTTAATAGCTTTAGGAGCCTGCATTGTATATATCAAACTCTCCAAAAGCAACAACCACTTCGTTACACGCCAGATAACGCTGGTCGTGACAATAAGTACTTGATAAGATCTGATTGGGTAACAAAGTTGACCTTGTGCGCTAGAAAGTAGTGACGCAACTTTTAGGTGGCAAACACTAGTGCGAGATAATGCTTTTCGCAAGTTGGGTATTTGACCTAGCTTCCTTGAAGCAAACGACTCAAATAGTATACCGGCCGTTCTTAGCCATTTATTTCTTATGCATGTAAGGCTTCGATGGATCTGCTAGTAGAAGTAAGATACAATATCATCGGTACTCCCTTCACAGGCATAGTCATGGTGTGAGAAGAAGTGAGAATTCCTTTAATTCTTTGAATTGCATCCTCATGGACTTGCTCCTATTCAAATGTAACTCCTTTCTTCATAAGTTGATGTAACGGATATGAAATCTCCACAAGTGCAGGTATGAATCTCCTAATATAAGAGACCTTTCCATGAAAGTTTTCAATTCTTTCAAAGTAGCAAGTGAAGTCATAGGCAATATAGCTTGTATCTTTGCAAGATCAACATCAATCCCCTTCCTATGGACTATAAATCCAAGAAATTTTCTTGAAGCAACTCTAAAAACACATTTCAAAGGATTCATGCGAAGCTTATACAATTGACATCGTTCAAAAACCTTCCGAAGATAGACCAAATAGTCAGATGCATATTTTGATTTCACAACTATGTCATCCACATAGTCCTCCATGAAATCATGCATCATATCATGAAATATGCTCTTTGATAAGTAGTGCCAGCATTCTTGAGTCCAAAGGGCCTGACAGTATAATAGAAATTCCCAACTGGAGTTCGAAAGGCAGTACACTCGGCATCTCCAATTGCCATTTTAATTTGATTATATCCGCTGAAACCATCCATGAATGAAAATAATTCATGTCCTAGTGACATCCACTAAGGTGTTTATATTTGGCAAAGGAAAATCATCTTTAGGAAAAGCCTTGTTCAAATCTCAAAAATCTATGCAAACCTTTATTTGACCATTCTTTTTCTAACAGGTACGATATTCACGAGCCAAGTAGGGTGTTCGATTGGTCTGATAAAGCCTACACGAAGTAACTTCTCAATTTCGTGTTTAATTTGAACTTCCACCTCAGGACAGAAAACTCGTTGCCCTTGCTTAATAGGAGTCGTACCTAGGGTAATATTTAGTGTGTGCATTACGAGATTAGGGTCTAGACCTGGCATCTCATCATATGCCCAAGCAAACACGTCTTTATATTCTCTTAGCAAATTAATAAGAGGACTCTTAACCTCTTGTAACAAACCTTTGCTGACAAAAATTGGCCGCGACGACTCTCCTGGTTGTGTTAGATCCAATTCCTCAATTTCTTCATTCTATGGCTTTATTTGATCGCATTTGTTAAGGAGCAGGCTGAATTTCTTAAATTGGTACAGGGCCTGAAGAAGAACAAACTTCCTTAGACCCTAAGAACCATCATAAGAGATATACTCTCTGCCCATCTTCTCTAACATAACTTTCAACAGCATTAACTTGCTTGTTCTTCTTTTTACATCCTCGACAACTACGCATCTTTCTTTTCTTTTGTTGGCCCTCTTGAACTTTTTCCCAAGTAGGTAATGGCACACCTGAAGCGCTAGCAATAGCTATCTCACCTTCATCGTTATACTCATTGAAGAAGGTTGACTCAATGAAATATGTCTCATCATGCTCAAAAGGATTCTTCATAGCAGGAATAAATATATCCTTCCCTTTCCAATGTCCTTTGATACTTTGATGCATCATCCATGGTACTAAATTGTGATCGTGCAGCCACTTCCTACCTATCAAGAGATGATAGGACACAGGCGCGTCAATCACATGGAAAGTAATGATACCATGAATAGGTCCAATTTTAAGATCAACATTAACTCTTTCGATCGTCTTCGTTGTAGTATGACTAAAGCCATTAACTAAAATGGGTTGCTTCACCAAACCATAATAGTCAATACCAGCAGCCTTAAATGTAGTCTTAAGCATGATGTTGAGAGAAGAACTAGCATCAATGAATGTCCTCTTAATTAGATAGCCATTAAGTATGCCCTCCACATATAATGGTCGATTGTGATTTGGACTATCTACACACATATCTGCATTAGTAAACAAGATTGCATTTTCATGCGCTCGAGCCATTCTTTTGACATGCTGTGCTGCATTACACTCGGCATATTGTCCCTCAGAAATTTGCGCAAGTGTAGTTGCTGCTGTAAGCTTCGCCTTTTCATCAAAACCAAGTAGATCAAAGAAATTTCTAAAATTAGAAGTTTTCAAAAGTGCCGTAGCAATGGGAGCACAATTATTTTCCTCAACTACATGTTGTTTTCCTTTTGTGTTACTTGCCTCAGCAAGTGGTGCATCATTGGCTTCTACTGTGGTAGGATGATGAATAACAACGTTGACAGCACCACATTGATTATTATGGGTTGGAAGTGGATTGTTCCTAATGTCGTTATTTTTTATAACAAGCTCTCCATTTTGTACTCTTTCATTGAAAATCCTCTTCAAAGTAAAACAATCCCTAGTAGGATGCCCCACAATTCTGTGGAACCTATAGAATTTAGGATCATTCTTCTCCCCTGAGTTGGTAAACGCTCTACCTTCGGGAGCTTGAGATTTCCATCTCTCAACCATTGATTTAGCATAGCATGCACCTTTCTCATTGAGCAAGGATATGTTAGCACTTCCTTTATTCTCTCACGTCCAGACTTTTCAACTCTTCGTTTCTTCTCATTTTTACGGTCCTCGCTTTGAGTTGCATTCACAGACGGTCCTCTTTTGTTAAACTTCACATTTCCTCCTCTTTGTCGCGTGACAGAATTATTAGTCCTTCACCAATTCTCAATCAAAGTGGAGAATGAGGCTAAAGAGAGATTTTCCAAATGTATCGATACTCGGTTATAATGCCTTGGATGCAAATTTTCACCAGCTTTCTTTCGTCACATATGTCTTGAATGTCTAGTGAACGCTCCCTGAAGTGCTCAATATAATTCATCAAGTCTTCCTTGTGCTTCTGGCAAATCGTCCCATATCAGTCAAGATCACTCGTTCCTGTGTGGAGAAGAACTTCTCTAGGCACATCTTGCACATAGTTGCCCATGAATCTATTGATCTAGGGGGAAGATTGACGTACCATGTGTACGCTTTCTCTGTGACGGACTTAGAAAGTTCTTTCAACTTCAAATCATCATCAAATCCATAAACCTCTAGCGTTTCAATGAACTTCATCAAATTTCCTTGGCACTTTTCTTCTTACCATTGAATAACATGAATTTGGGACTCACATAGTCTTGAGGATATGGCTTAGCAGCAATACGTTGATTGTATGGGAGCTTGAGATCTAATACTCCCACAGTAGACTTAGCTTGTATTTCCCTCAAATACATGTTTAGATCTTCTTTCGTGACGAAAGTAACTTTTGGAGTTGAAGTAGTAACTCCAACTGGTGTAGCCGAAGTGGCAGTCTAGAGTGGAGTTGCACTTGGTTGAGCAACAGGTCCACCAATGACAATCTATGGTGTAGTTTGTTAGGATGAAGATCCTCCGGGTTGAACATGTACTGTAGGCTGGGAGGCTGAGGGTCCTCCAGTCTGAATTCCTGTGTTCACTACCTGAGGTACAGGTTGTTGTGTAATTATAGGTCCAACGGAGGGGCTTGCTCCCTAATTCCAATAATGTCATGTTCAGGAGTAGGAAGAGGATCAATAGGTCGAGGTGCTTGAAAAGCTTGTGAAGTTTAAGGAGCTTGAGGTGCCTAGGAAGCGCGTTGCTGCACGGCAATAGCAGGGGTTGACAAAGTCGCGCCTTGTTACGCGATAGCAATAGCAGCTATACCAGGTAGGTATTGAGCAAACATCATCATGAATTGTTGAAATTGTCTTGTGGACTCTTGTATTGATTGGTTAACTTATACAGTATTTTCTTGTACAGCGCGCAAGATCGCAGCATTGTCAGGTTAAGCACCAGCGAGTTGGTTAACATCTTTAAGTGCTGGCATATCATGCTCAGCAACCTCAAGATTAGTATCAGTTTCTTGAGTCACACCCTCAGTGGGATCAGTGGGTCTCTTTCTTGGAGGTGCCATTACATAAGTATTGATTTCCTTCTCTCCAGTGGAGTCGCCAAAAATGTGTGGGTCTGATTATGGATGCAACGATCACGAGCGTGCCGCATGACTATTGCGCTACACGTGATCTAGGGAAACAACACGTGCAAAGATGATCAGGAGAGAATCATGTAGGGAGGAGGAGTAGGTAGTTTCAATAGGCTCTAACACACGTGTGATAGGTAAGGGAACTAAAGAGCATCAATCTTACTAAGTAATACGAATTCGTGTATGTTCTTGAGTAAATCAAGTGTTTGATTCACTAGGGCGGAAATCCGACAGCACGACGGCGTTTTTCCAAGATTTCACCTATCCCAATGAGGTAAGGACTAAGGGGATTTATAGAGAATTTAGCTGTCGATTTCGTCCATCGGATGAAACGGACTACCAATGATTAGGATGAGTCCCTCTTATAGTGGATATGGGTGTGGGCTCCCTTATGGACCTAGGCCCATTGAGGCCTTCATTTGCAATGTGTGTGAGCCAATTTGAGAAATGTTAGAATTGTGCAGGCCAATTCCAATGAGCCCTACTCCAAGCCTACCATGCCAAAACTCCCATGATCATCCCAATATAATTGGGCCTAACTCTCTAAGCCCTGTCACATTAGCCCAGAGAGTTAAATCCAAATAAAATTAGGCTCAAGACCTTTATAACAAAATTCATACGCCTACAAAGCCTAAAATGAAAATTGACCTATTAAGCTTAGAAAACCATAATCGGGTGAGATAAAATCCTAAAAATAATTAATCGCATAAACTTTAAATCCAAAGTTGAACTCAATAATAATCTAGAAAATTTGTAGGACTCTATATAAATTTTTGGAGATAAAACTCTTAAATAATTGTCATATTTATACTCGTTTAACTTAATAAACTATCCTAAAATCTAGATAATTATTAACTAACTAATATTATGTTAATATATATGTATATATACAGTGCAAATTACACCAAAAATTCGGTAGGAAGTGCCTTGATTTTTCCAGCCGAAATCCTCTTCAACTTGCACAAATAATGCACAATGAAAGTCAACAAATTTGACTTAACCAACCAAATGAAGCCAAGTAGAAGCTTCATTAAATGCAGCCTAAGCTCTACAATCCAAGGAGCATTTTGGTGAAGACAAACCCCATTTCTTGGCCAAATACATGCAAGCTACAACTTCTTTCTTTTATATATATGTGTCTCTCCTAATGAACATAAGAACAAAGCCATTTAGGAATATCAAACAACAACCTAAACTACACACCAACATCATTAACAATAACTCCAAATTCATACAAACCAAATCACCAAAACAATCAACAACTCAAACCCAAAACAACACCATTAAAGCTTAACAATAAGCTTGGGAAAGGGAAGAACAAGGTAAGTTAATCTCGTTTCCAAGTTATTCACATGTTAAGACATTAGTTTAAACAAGGTTTTGTTAATCTTAGGTTAAAAAACAACTCAAAAACGAAGTTCAAAACATCCAAAACAAGGTAAGTTGCAATAAAACCCTAGTTACACTCTTTACTTCCATAAAACAGAGATTATATGTGAGTTGACGTGTTATATGATGATATATGTATATGTATATCATGTATAAACACTTAGGAATAAGTCAGAAACGAGTTAGATGTGGAAAATCATCAAAAATTGGATCAAACATGCGAGGAAGATGATGAATAGTGAAAAACGCAGAACAAGACGGGTACTACACGGCCGAATGAACCAGCCGTGTGTCTCTCAACATTGAATTATGCTGTCTTTCCAGAAGAACACGACTAGTATACGGCCGTATTCCCAGCCATGTTCCTCGCGGCTTCATATAAATAAATAAATTATAAAATCTATTTTCTTATTTTCGAATATTATTATTATTGTTGTTGTTGTTGTTGTTGTTGTTGTTATCACTATTACTTCTACTACTACTACTACTACTACTACTACTACTACTACTACTACTACTACTACTATTATTATTATTATTATTATTATTATTATTAGTGGTATTATTATTATTTTCATATTATCATTAATTTTAATAATTTTGTTATTATTGATGTTATTAATATTATTCTTATTATTAATGTTATTATTATTACTACTAATGTTAATATTATTAGTAATATTATTATTATGATTATTATTAGTACTATTATTAGTAATGATATTATTATCATTAATGATTATTATTATCAGTATTAATAATATTATTATGATTATTATAATCATTATTAAAGATATTATTGTTATGATTATCACTATTATTATTAATACTATGGTCATTAAGATTACTACTATTTTATTTAATGTTACTATGAAAAATAATACTAATATTAATAACATATTATTATTATTATTATTATTATTATTATTATTATTATTAGTATACTTTGCAATAAGAATAAAATTAAGATAATTGTAAAATACTTGTTATATATTAAGAATGGAAATTTAAACAAGTTAAAATTATGAATAATGTGATTCCCAAAAATGACAAGATAATTATATGAAGTGGATTAATAGAAATACGACGAAATTAAATAATAGAATAAATATTAGTTACTATAATAGGTTAACTAAAGACCTATGTAAAAATGATAATAATAGTAATGATAACAATATCAACCTATTGAATATAAATTCTACAGCTACAAAATAGGAATATATAAATATCCAACAAGATCAAGAAAAGCAAAATGAAAATAAATATTAAATCATAATTGATTATCATAAGACCATTAAAGGACCAATATAGTAATAAAAAAAAAAAAAGAAAACCAGATATTAGCATAAGACATTAAGACACTCATAGGAGTTTAGTTATAAAATTTATGTTGTATTGATGAATATATCTATTCATCTCAATAGGTGAACTTAATACTTGTGAGGATTTCCCTATTAATTATTATGATTAGCCAGTGTAAATAGGTGAGTAACTTTAACCTTATCACATTATTTGTGATTGTAGAATAGCTGCAACTATAATAATATATTCAATTGATATGTAGGCGGGATTAGGTATATTGCATGATATATGGAGTATGCTTGATTGCCAAACTATACTATTATAAGTGATAAATCTATTGTATGATAATTACTATACGAAGCATGTTAATGATGTCTGTGAATTGTATGATCACCTTAAACCTGATTAAAAACCACTGGTACCATAAATGAAACAAACATGCATTGCACGATTTGCATAAGCAATATTTGAGTAAGTGGTAGCCTACTATATATTAGTGTTTCAGATCTACGATAATGCTTAGTTTATCTAGATAAAAAGCTATCAGTTATTCACAAGATCACCTTAGTTCTGTTGGTACCATAGGAACTAAATGGTAAAGGAAGGATGTTGCTTATGGTATTGCTTGGAATGACTTAACACTTAGTGGAGATTCTAAGGCTAAAAACTGGAAAATGAGCATTAAGATATGATAAACTTAAAGTGATAATTAAAGTGAGTATTATTGTTTTCTTTTATGCTTAGTCTCTCTTGGGTAGATGGGCCATAGTATTATGTTCCTTCCCAACCTGGATGAGAGGGCATAAATGTTCATCCTGTTTGGATTCTGGATCTCCAAACTTGTACTTGCACATATGATGGATTGTTGTATGGCATATGTTTGATAATTAAACTTGTTTGTTATTGTTTGATGTTTGGTATGGTCAGGTTATCTCACTAAGTCCGTAGTTCGCTCACCCCCTAACAGTTTTTATGCAGGATTAATACTAGCTGAGATTGGGCTAGGAATATATGAAGAGAGCTTCTCCAACAGACTTTATTGAAGATAGAAATATAGGTTATGATAAACATATAATGTAAATTAGATAAATTGTATAATAATTGAAATTTGTAAGTTAGTAAGTTTGAAACCCCATTTTCACTATTTGGTAGGGAATACCGATTCTCTGCAGTCTTGGTAGAAAGTAGAAAATTGGATTCCATAATTGAAATCCAATAATATAATTATATGCAAATATATCATTTAGATGATAGAAATTAATAAATAGACAAAGTCTTGTACACTTTGACTTACAAGACGGTTCTTTTATTACGGGTGTAGACGTGGTATGATAGCTTTAGATTAATCCTACTAGGCCCTCTTTTAAGGCGTGACACATCCGAGCTTATTACCTAAGTGACCAGGTTTTAAAGGGACTCCGAAGAACTCTTCCTCGCTCTAACATTCAAATTCAGATACTCTTGACTCAATTACCTGAGTTAATGAAGTAGAGGCTATGCTTGTTTCTTTCTTTGTTTTTTTTTTTTTTTTTTTTTGAATGCCTCACAAATTCAAGACTTTTTTTTATAAAGGATTGACAGATTAAAAGTTTCATTTACCTTTTCATTAGGTGTCTAAAAGTTCTTAAAGAACACAAAGATTATATAAAAACTAACTTTTTCCTAGAAGTAAACCTATTTATTTTTCATAGAAGGACTCGACCTACTCTCAAACTTCCAAATTCCAAAGCTAAAAGCCAAGTAAGTTTGTTCCTTAAAGATTCTACAACTTCATTTTAGTCAAGTTTTAATTATAATAGTAGGTGAGTAAGGCATCTAAGCAAGTCAATTTACATTTCTTTTCTAGATGTTATCAACAACTTTCTGCATAATATCTATATTTCATGCAAATTTTTCAAAAAACCTTGCCTCAAATTGCCATATACTGCTTTAAGACAAAAATTCAAAGTATGGGGTTCAGCAATTCAAATTCAGATGTCCTAAATATTCAATTGAATCAACACTGTAGACATCAACAGACATATTGTTGATTTTTCTCAAGAGATGATTTTGATGATAACAAAAATAGTTAAATGTTTCTCATATAATTTGTTTAAGTGTGCAGCAATGAATGTTAGCAATATAGAATCATATCAGAAAGTTTATCAAAAGGATAAATGTTTTTTTAAGCATGATAATACATCAGAAGGTAACTCAGAGACTTGGACATAGAGAAAATAACTTTTCAGAAGGAAACTCAGAAGGTACATGAACTGCACAAAATCAAGTGAATTCAAAAGTGATTCAAATTTTGAAGACCTAGCTCCAAATGTTGAGTATAAATTGGGTGTTATACTCAATGTGTTCCACAAAGTTGGATTAAATCCACGGGGTTAATTTTTTTTAAATCATTTGAAGGAACATGAAAATTCTGTCGAAGGAAATAAACGTTCAATTTCAAGAAGCTAAATCTGATTTTTATCAAAATTAAATTTTCAAGGACCAAGTTAGTTTGTGTAATGAGAAGGATTTACAAAGTCAGAATTTTATGGATTATGTCCAAATTATTCACACAAAACAGGAAGATAAGCATGAACAGTGGATAACGTGCAATAATTCAACACGGTCAAGTTCAAGTCCGATTTTCCAAATTTTAGATAACCATATCAGTTGAAAGATATTTATATTATCATCTGAAGTTGGATTATGAAGATAAATTCAAGATTTCAAATTCAAATTAAGTCAATTGAAGATAAGTTGAAGCCGATATCTCGGAAGTAAACGAGCTGATATCTCGGACGGAAAATCTAGTAGAATTAATCCATTGATTGTCTAGCCGTTGCAGTTGTGAGAATAAAATAAAAAAGAAGAACGAGGTGGAAGACAGAACAACTCAGAACAACAAGAACACGAAAACTCAGAAAGTTCAAAAAGCATTCATACGAAAACTGTTAAATTTTACTGTTCATTGAGCAAAAAGTTGAGGAAATTCACATTTTATATTCCTCTTGATTTGATTTTACTCTTTGTGAGTTGAGAGTTACAAGTAGGCTTAGTTGAGTGATTGTTTGTGAGAATCAAGCTAAGTGAATTGTAGCCAAAAGATTGGCAAATACTCCTTGTAACTTCTTTGATTTGATTGGATAGTGGAACATAACCGGTAAGGAGTATCGGGACCCTAGCTTGGAGCTAGAAGAGAGGATTGACGCACAAGGCGGAACCTTTATATATCGATTTACAATCTCTTCTCCTTATCTCTCTTTATTCTCGAATTTAATTGTTTATGTTTTATACATGTGTTATTTACTCAGAAAGTTAATCAGAGAGTAAATTGTTAACATTTTTCTTACTTAGAGAGTTAGGCAGAAGGTTTACAATTTTGAAAGTGTTGTTTCAATTGTAATCCGAATTTTTCCTTAAAGCTTTTATTTGTCAAGATTATTGTCTTAAGAAAGTTTTAAAGCCATTTTAATTGAATAACCAAGTGGAGTGAATTTTTTTAAAAAATTTTGAAAAGTAAATTAGATAACCAATTAACCCCCTCCCCTCTTGGTTATCTTTTCGAGACCAACACATATGTACTATGCTTCATCTCATTCTCCACATTTCATTACCCTTTCCCCACATTTAGATTGAACAGTGTCTCATGTTCCTCATTCAGCTCAAAAACAGGAAAGAGATAAAATATAGAATATGAAAGAAAACTAATGCTTCCCTGGTTTTTGAAGAATCCAATACATTTTGAGTTCCAACTGGTTTTCAAAATTTAGCAATAGAGAGTTTCCAATTAGCTCCACCTTGTAAGTCCATACTTTTTAACTCTAATCTTATAGATCCTACACGAAGAAGAGAAGAGATCATAGTAACAAGCAGAGAATACAAAGACTTAAAGAAAAGAAAAGAAAAAAAAAAGACTCAAACAGGACTCTCATGGTGGGTTGCCTTCCACCTAGTGTTGTTTATGGTCCTTAGCTGGACTTTTACTTCTCATGCTCAAGGTGGCTTAAAAAGCCGAGATTCCCTAAGTGCAACTTTAGGGTCTTCATCAAACTTTACTCTCTTTTGAAACACTCCAGCTTTTCCTCCATCAGTTGCTCTTAATAACTGATCAAAAGAGACATCACTAGAGACATCAATCTTGTGTCATCTGTTCTTACACTTTCTAGCACACATCATTATCTTCTTATCTCCTATTCTCAGCACTATTTTATGTACTTTCACATCAATAAAAGATCCTACTGTGGCCAAGAATGGTTGGTGAAGGATAAGAGGCATGTGATAATCGTCTTTCATATCAATCACCACAAAGTCAGTTGGAAACTTATACTTACTAATCTAAACAATCAAATCCCCACATATACCTATAGGAGTCTTTAGAGTTCAATCTGCCATCCTAAGGGTCATACCTGTGCTCTTCAAAATACTCTCCAGCTTCAATTGTTCCATCAACTTAAAAGATATAAGGTTCACTATAGCACCTAGATCACATAAAAAATTCTCAATAGACTTACTAGCAATGGTGCATGGAACCATAATCTTTACTGGATCATCTAGTTTAGGGGGCATGTATTCCATTTTCACATCCATCTTTTTGTTTGGCAAGATTATTCCATTCATATTCTCCTGTGGTATCTCCATTGCTTTCATGCTTGATGTGTCACTTGAATCCTCTTTGATCTCCATCTTCTCACTTCCACTCAAGATTTCAATTCTTTCCATCTCATTACCTTTTCATGCTCATCTATAATGTGATACACCTCATCATGTTCGTCCTCATCATCGCTCCAGTCTTGAGATATCACGTGCTTGGCATATCTACTTAACTCTTCAAATTCATCTCTATCTTTTTATATAACTTTCAATGAACTTTTTCTTCATGCACATTTAACTATTCAATTTCTTTCACTACTTCCAACCACTTCTTATTGAATCTCCCTTGATAAAATCTTCTTCAACCAGCTTTCTTCTTATCTCCTTACTTGAACCATCCAAAACTTGGATTTCAATTCCAAACCCATAAGTTGGTTTCTCTTCTTTGTCAAGACCATATTCCTTAAATGTTCTATCTAAAGGATTCATCTTAGGGTTCTCATCCTCTTCATTCTCAACTATATTGATTTTCTTTGCTTTCACATTGGATGATCTAACATGATCCTAGGATTCTTCTCTCTAGTGCTAAGTAGTGCTCCAAGAGGACAACTACTGGATGATTGGGATAGCTGGGCCAATTGCTTTTGCAAGTCATGAATGATGGCTTCTTGGTTGTTTGATTTGGTTAGAAAAGTTTGTAGTAGCTCAATTGTGGTATCACTCTTGTCCTTCTCTTTTTTGTGGAAATGACTAATGTTGAATCATTGGTGATGGTTGCAGTACTCTAGGAGTATTTGCATCTCTCCATCTCATGTTCGGATGATCCTTCTAACCAGAATTGTATGTGTTCAAATAGCGATTGTAGTTCCCAGCTCCTCTATCAAAATTGTTCAAAAAATTCATTTGCTCCATAGCAGCACTAGAACAAGGAACATAAGAATCTCCCATTGGATAACCTAAAAAGCTCATAGGAGGACCACCATGGGGCATTAGATCAATGCTTGGCATATGACTTGGTCTTGCACTTGACATAGGTTGCACTCTGCTCATTTGTTTAGTAAGTGATGCCACTTGTGCTTGAAGTTTTGAAACCATATCGGATTCACTGGCAGCCACTTATCTTGGTTTATTCCTCTCATTATGTTAATTAAATGTGTTCCTTACCATTTCTTCAATAAGTTCATAAGCCTTAGGAGCACTTTTGTTCATAAATGTTCCACTTGCTACAACATCAATCACAGTTTTCAATTGATCACTAAGAGAAGTATAGAAAGTTCTTCCTACATCATGTAAAGAAATCCCATGGTGAGGGCAACGTCTGAGGAGTTACTTGAATCTTTCCCAAACTTCATATAGTGCTTCACCTTCGTACTGACAGAAGGAAAAGATCTCATTCCTCAAATAAATGGTCTTGCTGGGTGGAAAGAATTTCTCTATAAATGTTTGTGCTACTTGATCGCAACTACTCAGTGAATGTGGGGGTAAAGAATTTAACTAGCTTCTTGCCTTGTCCCTAAGCAACATAGGGAATAGCTTAAAGTGTATTGCTATCATGCCCCAAAAGATATCCTAAACGTAACATTCTACCGCATGCTAAATGAGACCTAGGAATCACTACCATAGTTATTCAAAAGTCTTATATTAGATGCAAGGCGTTCCTTCACGACAATAGAATACATATGTAATTGTAGATAGATGGTTTAACTTAATAGAATAATCATAAAAATATTAACCACAGATATCTCAAGATCATTTACAAAATGCAAGGGGCATTCTCCTGTAAAATAATAATTAGTTCGATATTAACTCTTGACAACAACTCGAGCGTTTAAGGTTTCCTATGGAAGTCTATACAAAGCTAAACATAAACTTCTAGGGAAAAATCCTAACTTCGCATTACCTGAGCTGGCCAAGTTTGGGGACGTTACCATAGGTATAGGAACTGCATCAAAAAGAAGCTCTGGGGGTATAAGCTATGTTAACTTGGTGAGTAAATACTTCCAGAAACACATATCCCATAATTACATAGATACAAACAAGTTGATTAATCATCCATATGAAATGTAACAAACACGTGGGCAAACAAGACATATGATCAACCGGAAATCATATGTTAAATGGATTTACACTCTCCATTTGGGGTTAGTAGATTAATGAATCCTATGGTACTACTTTGAATTACTGTTCCGTTTTATGGCTCACGGGCAACCTATCTCATTCATATCATTTATGGATCATGGATAACCAACCATGATTAAATGCACCATCCCCATCGTGAAGTGATTATGTATGTATTACTTGTTAACCTGAATAATCATTAATTCAATTTCACAGGTGACCAGTCAATTTGCAAACACTCATAATCATGGCATATAAACGTACATCGATTTATCACCGATTTCGATATTCTTAGCACATTTTTCTCAACACATCAAGGTAGTATAAATAATCTCATATTTGCCCATCATGCATTTACAATTTTTATCTTTGCCTATCATTCTAGTGCAACTATAATTTACAAGCACAATACAGAATAGTAAGTAGGAAGTACGACTCACTCCGCTATGGACACCGGTTCTAGTCGTAGTAATCCGAGGGCAAGAATTCTTCCAATTCAAAATCACCTAAACGAAGGAAATACCCAAATGAGTATTTCAAACCATAACTAATTGCAAATTATTAAACAAAATCTTTTAAGTTCGTAATTTTCGGGTAAATGGAAATTTCAACTTAAAACAGCCATAATTTCGTCGTTTTAACTTATCCGTAAGTTTTGAAAACTTTTAGGTCTAGCAAAGCTCGGATCATATCCAATTAGTAACTAAAAATCACATTTCTGAATATGTTTTATGAAATTTGTATTGTTTCTACTAAGTATATTATATGTGCATGCAATATCTACAAGTTATTATTATGAATGACATGATATGAGCCATCTATATGCATTCTTGATGGTACTTGGTTAAAAAGAATTTTTAGAAAACTTTGACTTTGCAAAACTTTTAAGAACACTTGGTTGAGAAAAACTAGCTTTATTTCTTTGAAAATCATCCTTATTTTTACTAAGATAAAGCCTTGATGACCTATATGCCTAATACCTTCATTATCATAATAAAATTCTTCATTTAGGAGTTGGAAAATAGATGTGTAAATAGGAGTTTTTCCTAGTTATGAATTTTACAAAATTTTAAGGAATGAAAATATTGTTTGATCTATGTTTTGGAACATTTCCTTTGTTTTAGAAATATACATTGATAAAATCCACTTATCTTTGTCAAAATTAGGTCTTTATTACATCTATCCCTAAGGCTTCTATTTTCCTATTAAAATCCTCATTTTGCTAATTGGAAATAGATGTTTAAGTGAGGGTCATTTCTAGATCCGAATTTTACTAAATTAGTTTAAGGTTATTTCTTTGGTAAAACTCATTTAATCTTTCTAAAATTAAGTCCTAATCAAACCTACTCCTTAAGGCTTCCATTTCTTTAATAAAACTCTTGTTTTAGGGTTGGAAAATCGGTGTTTATTTAGCATCTCATCCTAGTTACGAATTTCAAGTTTTTGTTGGGGTTGAAACAAGTTCTAACTTAGCTTTTATAACCTTTTTCTTATTTTGAAAATTTCTTTTAGTAAAACCAAGCTTAACTCATCAAAATCATTCCTTTATGATACCTATTCTCTTAGCCCTCTATTTTAAATGTAAAATCTTCATTTTAGAGTTGGAAAATAGGTTTTCTAAATAGGTATATTTTTGCATCTGAATTTCCAAAAATCATTTTTGTTGAAATTAAAATAGATCTTAAGCTTTTTAGCATATTCTCCTTATTATCATACTACTACAAGTCTTTATTCACATAAAACAAAGTTTTCATGGCATTTATGTGTTGGGAATTTAGGGATCAAAATGCAGCGGAAATATGTATATTTTTCGTAAAAATACGAACCCTAAATCCCAAATTTGGATCCATGCGATTCAATCAAATTAAAGCGAAATAGAATTACCTTTTTGATGCTTTAAAATTCTCAAATTCAGATCTTGAGATGCTGCAAATGCGAACACCCTCTACTTCGTCCACACGAACAAGCCACCCAAAAGGAATCAATTCTTGCATGCTAGCGTAGTCTAGAACCTTTCTAGATTGATGAGGAAGATTTGAGTTTTTCTCTCTCTTTTAGGGTTACAGAGTTTCTCTGCCGTCTAATGTGACGTCAATGAGTCTTAACCCTAATGAAACACTATCACACCTATTTATATTATGTCAGTATTTTGCACTGACAATAATGCCCCTAATCTTATTAGGGTTGGTAGTGATAGTAAATTATTATTCATAATAATAATTTATTTATTCTTCCCATTGGAATTTTTTTTTAAAAATAAATCACTAATTAGTGATTGGCCTCTAGTACATGAAATAACAATACTTAGTAATTGGCTTAGGGCACAATCACTAACATTATGTACCCAAAACAAATAGATCTATTGTGTTATTCTTGTCATGGATGCAAATGTAATATGAACATTATGTAGATGAGGTTAAAGAAGGAATATATGCACAATATATCATTAAGAACATTATATGACAATAATATAGTAAAATAATAATAAAACAACTTAAATAATAAGATCCACAACATTGTGATGGCAAGAATATCATGCTTAAGTGTTTCAACATTCCTAGCATAAAGATCATAAGGATTTTGGTGGAACCACACATGTATGATCTTGCCATTACATGTTTTATTGTTGTAAGGTCAAGATCTATTACCTATTAAAGGTTTGGAACTAGAAAACTTGAAGGAAAAATTTTTGTGCATGTGTTAGAGAGGAAGGAGAAAGCTTACGGCAAGGAGAGGGGGAGAGGGAGAGAAAAACTTTTTCAAAAGTTTGATTTTTGTGAAGAAAGAGAGAAGATAAAAAGGTGAAAGTATAAAGGTGTTTATATAGGAAAAGAAATTAGGGTTTTGTGTGATTAAATAAAGAAGAAAAATTAAACAAAATGAGAGAGAGGACGAGGGAGGGGGGCGCCAGTTCTAGATCAAGGGGAGAGAAAGAGATATGAGTTTTATTTTGTGAAAATTTTCAAAATTTAATTAAGTAGTTTAAGACATAAAAGTGTATTGGAAAAGTAAATATAAGGAAAAATGATGTAAGGAGGTAAGGTTGGATTGTAAGGATGTAAGAATAGGCATGGTTGGTTGTACTTGTGAATAATATGATTAGAAATCAAAAAGTAGATTAGACAATTAAATTACTGATAGAAATGAAAATACGATAAAAGACTATAACTTTAATTTTTATAAACCGAAAAATTCTTATAATTATATTTTTGTATTTCTTATTAAATTTCAGTTCTAAAGAGTCCTATATAATATTTTTCTATTTTCGATTCCCGAGGAATGGTTTTTGAGAACAAATCCCGATCGAGTTCGAAACGAATGAATTTCTCTGAAATATGATCTTTTTATGTTTTAATATATTATCTAGGCCTATATTCTAAAGCTAACTCATTTTTATTGTTCTAGGGTTTCATTCTCAATATTGCCGGATTTAGGTTCCTAGGTCTAAACTAGCCCTAGGGTATTCTTTTAGGGTTTCGGTTTTCGATTTCGGAGTTAGGTTTGCTAAGAAAACAAAGACTTACAATTGCATCATCTGATGCCCCATTAATATTGATTGTAGCACAAATATGGAGGAAATTCATTAAATGATCATGTGGGTCTCCAAAACTTCCTCCCCTAAATTGATTAACCTAAAACATTTGAATCAAAGTAGGCTTCAACTCGAAATTGTTCGCTTGTGTTGCTGGCCATGCTATAGATGTTGTAACTCCATCAAGCGTGGACATAAAGTACTCCCACATTGGTCTATGAATTTCATTTCCAACAACTTGGTGAGGAGGATTTCATTTCCCACAACTGGAATTGGAAGATTTTTTATCCATCTGCTTGATTTCCATTATGTCCATGTTCATTTCCATTGTGTCCCTGATCTTTGTGTGGATCATTCTCATTCCCATTCCCATTTCTTTCCATTGTTTTTGTATTCTCAAGATCAGCTTTTCTTTCTCCCAATCTTCGGTGAAACGTTCTATCAATCTCAAGATGGAAAAGCAATGTCAAATTTGGAACTTCTTCACCTGGCATAAGAACAAACAAATCAAGCAAACTATTTTTGAAATTTTCAGAAATTTTCAACTTTTTTTACTCAGTCTAAGGAATTAATTACTAGCCTAATATTAGCAACTGAAGCTCCTCGGCAATGGTACCAAAAACTGATTGCACCTAATTACGCTCTTTTGATTTTAAACTCTATGTATAAGTGCAAAAATAACCTGCTAGTAGAATCTAGGCGCGTATGCAGCAAATATTACTGGTGAGACCAGGTTGATCCACAAGGAGCTAATAGCTAAGTACAAGGTATTTTCAATTTTCCTTAAGATAAGCTATCAAAAATCAGATTTTAGATTAAGGTATCAGATCGTAATTTAACTAAAAACTAAACTAATGAGCAAATTGAACACTTTTAAATCGAATGCTCTAGGAACATAAATGAAATAACCAAGTTGAAATTCATACTTAATGCATGTTAAATTTGATTGTTATATATGTGTGTGTTAGTGTGAATTGTGGTGTTTGAAATAATTGTATATGTTAGGAAGTAATAGCTAGACAATAACCTATGGTAAATATATTTAGGTTGATAGTTTATTCATGTTAGCAATTATTATGTTAATGCTAATTGTTATTGTAGTAAATAATATGATGAATTAAGCTTGTTTTAAACTAAAACTTTAATCCATAAGCCTAGCAGATTTTTGGCCTTATTAAACTCAAATTAAGCCCAAAATCAAAGCTTAATTAAGGCCCAAAGCCCTTAAAAAATCTGCCTCAAAAGTCAATTATTAGTAGATAAATATCAAACCTTATTTTTACATTTTGGACATCCAAAACAGACTTAAAAAGAGAAAAATTCGTAACTCTTACAAGGCAATATTTTCCAACACCCAAACCAAGATTTCTTGCACCCAACACATGAAGAATCCATCCCCAACCATCATATATATATTAAGGTAAGTTTATATGATGTATAGGATGCTTTATTTCTCTCTTAATCCAAGAAATTTCTGTCAAATATAATGCATGTTGGATATATATGTGTGTTGTTATATTATGATATTGAGATAGCCTAGGATTTGTTTATGGAAGTGTAATGATGGTGTTGAGTTGTAATATAATGAGAAGTGGTATTGTTGAGTTATATTGAAGAGTGGATTCATGTTGAAGAAGTGAATATGAAGAAAGAATGAAATTATAGGGTTAAGTGTGTTTCAATGGTTGAGAAGGAGTTTGTGTTTCAATGATGTTAGAAGGGAGTTTGTGTGTATTTGATGATATCGGGTTCTTATACCATATATTAGGAAAGTTGTAGTATGGTTTGGAAGAAGTGGGAAGAGTTAAATGTAAAAATTTGGTGTTTGAAAAACAGAGGAAATATGCAACATGAATTGCAGTGTACGCCGCCTTGAACACCACCAGCGTACCTGCCAGCTTTAAAAATTTGGCTACTAATCATTCGAAATCTAGCCTGAATGCCACCGGCTTAGATCCCAACACCGTCGGTGTTGAGGTCTACATAGCCGAAGCACTACTAGCGTAATGATCCAAAATTTTGTACATAATGCATTTTTTTAACGACAGCTTCAATGCTGTCAGCATAGAACCCCTACTACACCGCTGGCGTTTAGTTTTACATTACCTGTGTAAATTGCCAACGTGAGCCCTACAAATTTCAATTTTTCTAACCTTCTTCCAACATTTTTCAATACATGATATATATGACTTTTTGATTAAGGATTAGCCTTGTATGATGTTATATGATATATATATATATATATATGTCATGTGATGACTTTGAATTGTTTTTAAATAAGATTCAATAACTTCCTAAGTTTTTAAACTAATGAGTATAAGTTTAGCTTAGGATAGTTATGTTGATATAGTTTGATTTATATGGAACAAATATAGATACTCAGTTTGAGAAATTCCTTTGATTCTCAATCTGATTCAGGTACATAATAATTTGATTAATTATTGCTTAAGATAGGCATATTTAAGTTTGACCTTAATTAAAGACTAATGAAAAGTTTATTGAAATAATTTGTGGTTGAGTTGTTTCTAGTTCGGGGAACGGCAATCTTATCATGATGTAATGGTGTCACGTTCCAAAGGGTACTCAAAATGCGACAATCCACCACACTCGATATTTAAACTTAAGTATGACAACCTTAGTCATCCCATAAGTTTACATACCGGGTGTAAGGTGTACTTGCACAACTTTTAGGATCGCACTTTAAATTAAATAGTCTTAAGGAGGCATACACTAGCATTAAGAATAGAAATCACAACAAGATAAATAAGTTAAGTCTTTACAAAAGTCAAGGGGGCATACCCCCGCCGAAATAATAACAGAAGTCTATCCAGTCTCTAAAACCATACTACAAACGTTAGGGTTTATGTTAAAGAGATTTTCCTAGAAGTCCACGCCTCTAGCTAGGTCCCGACTTCTTCAAAAGCTCCTTCATCCAAAAGATAACCCTGTGAAAAGTGTTCTCTCGGAACAACAAAAAAAATATATGAACACCACAACAAAACTATCGAGGTGTAACCTAACAGGCTTGGTGAGATTCATTCCCAAATATTAATACTCAACAACAGTATATAATAGATAAGTTATTAGCAGCCATATGAAATGCACAAGCAAATGATCATACAAGCATATGACTTTCCGGGAGCCATATGTGAATGGATTTACGCTCTCCATTCGGGGTTAGGATGGTCCATAAGACATGCAACCATAAATTCCAATTTTGAGTGGGGTGGTCCATAAGTCATGCAACCATCATCCCGAGCTCTTTCTCTTAGTTATACAACTTCTGTTGTTTTGTTGTTGTAGTTTTATGTGCTTACTCCACATCCGTTAACTCAAGCGATCTCACATCCTTAATGTTAACATAGGCCCCCTAGCCTTCCGCTAATATACTTTTGTCCCACCAAAGGTATATTAGCTAATGCAATGTGACTCACTACGTGATATGCATGCACAATTTAATCATATAATCATGGCATGTTAATTATGTAGATTAAATGCGATCATCGAGAATTTCAGACAATCCAAGTCTATACTAGCTCACACAATGATACTTACAATAAGTCTCGTCTCGATATACTTATTATTCATTCAACCAAGATTAAATCACAACTCATCATAGTTTTATCTTTTCCTAATTCTAATGCCACTACGATTACAAGCACATACATGAGCACAACTATTTAAGAAATGAACTCACTCGGCCATGAAGAGAAATCCACTAGTCGTAGTAGTCCTTGAAGAGTGGAAATCTATCCTCCAAATCACCTAAGTACAAGGAATACACTCAATGAGTATTTTTCATAAAATTCTAATAAACTTAACAATTTATTTACTAAGTTCGTCAATTCCCGCATAAGCTAAAGTCTTAACTTCAAATGACCATATCTAACTCATTTTAACTCGAAATTGAGCATATAATATACCGATTTCTATTTACTTCGAAAGATCTATCTATTCCTAATATTATTTCCAAGTTTCGAAAATGTTTAGGTCATGAAATAATCTGATCAGTTCTGATCAGTCGAAAATTCTAATTCCGAAAAATAGTTTTGTGAATGTTTGTGATGTTTCTAGCATATAGTTTAATTTCACATGCAATATTGATGATTTCCTATCATGAATGACATGAGATGAGCTTGATGCAAGCATGCTTTTGACATTATTTACTAAAAGGAAATTTAAGAAACTTTTTATTTATAAAATTCCATGACTATTTACTTTCAAGAAAACTAGTTTTCTAACTTTGACCATCCCCTTTGTTTTGGATTTATTTCCTTAAGAAAATCACATTATCCTTGTCCAAATTGAGTTTTCATTATACCTATTACCCAAGCCTTCATTTCTACATAAAAACTTGCATTTTACACTTTGCAAATATGTTTTCAAATAGGATTTATCCAAAAATCCGAATTTCTTGAACTTAAATTTTTGAATGATTCTTTTGGGAAAAACTTGTTTAATGCATTAAAACTTAAGACTTTAAGATACCTATTACTTAAGGACTCCATTTAATACATAAAACTTCTATTTTGAGCTTAGATGATAGGTGTTCTTATGGCCTACATTCATAATTACGAATTTCATATGTCGACTACTAACTCAAATTTTCCATCTAGATTCCACTTCTTGTTTTATACACTATTCTTATCAAAACTCATTTCAACTTATAAAAATCACTACTTAAGGATACCTATTACCTATATCCTTCATTTTTCACATAAAACATGAGTTTTAAAGTTGATAAAAGGGTTTTCAAAATAGGTCTTTGAAACCATACGAATTTGTCTTTGAACATTTCAAACAAAAACTTTTCCTTTGTAAGTTCCTTATTTCATTTGCCTAAGGATCTACCAACTACAACATCTATATACACAAACAAAGCCTTCATGAGCATTAATGCATGAAAACATAAATCATCCATAAGATCATAAATGCCAAGCATGGTATAAGCATCTAAAAGCTAGATCTACTACTTATAATGTGTGAAATGGGGTTTAAGAGCATGAACATGGGTTTTTTATGCTAGATCTCTATTTTACCCTACTTTTACATGCATAAACATGAAAATATTTCAACAAAAATTTAATCAAACACAAGATCTACTCTTATGATGGCTTGATATTCATGTAGTAGCATTTTCTTGTCCCTAGCAAGTGTTCATGGAGACTTAGAGTGAAAACACTCATGAATAATCTTGCCATTACAAGATTAAATGGTAGGAAACCTTAAGAATCACCACCTATAGCTTGAAATAGATGATAAATGGAGAAGAAATGAAGCTTGTGTGAGTGTGTGTGATGGGGTGGGAAGTCACGGCAAGAGGGAGGAAGAAGAGAGAGTTTTGTGAGCTTTTGGAACAAATGAAATAAAATGAAAAGAGAGAAAATAAAAAACTATTTATATTAAGTGAAATTAGGTTTTGTTTGTATTATAAAAAAAAGATAAAATAAAACAAATTGGAGTCAAATAGGGGACGGGAGGGAGGGGTGGGGGGGTGGGTGTGTGTGTGCCGGTTCAAGAGTGAAGAAGAGAGGGAGAGAGTTTGATTTTATTTGTTTTGTAATTTATGTAATAATATATCTTAAATGGTAATAATTCTTAAGAGACAAACTTTTTTGGAAAGGGAAATGTAATAGAGTGTTTGTAAGGTTGTAAAACTAGGGTATGGGTTCTGTGTATAGTAGGTTGTACTTGTGAATAGTAATAAATAGTAGACAAGACATTCACTTTACCGGTAGTAAAGAAAATGCGGGAAAAAGGCTCTAACTATAACTTTTAACCCGAAAAATTACAAAACGTATATTTTTGAAATCCTTATAAAATTTCTGTTCTAAAGAGTATTCCAGAATATTTTTTTGAGTTTCTAGTTCTGGGGCTCACTTTTCAATAATGGAGCTCGGGAAAGCCCAGAATAGAAAATTTTTCGAAATCAAAACTTTTTATGGTTTGAAATATACTTTAAAACAATAATCTACATTAAATTATTCTATAGAGATTCTTTTAAACTAAAATTGAAGAAAAGCCAGATTTAGGGTTCCTAGGTCGCTCATACTAATCCTGTTTATGGTTTCGGTTTCCAATTTTCCGAAGTTTACTCAGTTACTAAGAAAACTGGGGTTACAAATGGCACGATATTTAGGCACTTGGTCCAAATCTTTGTCATGATACAATGACTCAAATCAATGATGCAATGGTTCACCATGATGCAATGGTGGTTTCTTTTAATGACTAAGTGGATAGCTAATAGGGTTAAATGTATCGGTATATTCTCTACTTAGGCTCGGGAGGAAATAATATGTTTTAAGCCACGGTTATAGGATCGTTGAACTAATTGATGTTATAGACCAGGATAAGTGGAGTGTATGAAGGAGCGTGAATCCTAGATGAAGCCATTACTAATCTTTATCGATTAGATATAGGAGATATAGGTATCCGGTCTATCTATATCAACCCTCTGAGCAGTTGTTGTTACTCAAGACCCCCAAAATTCCCAAGCTTGAATCGGAGTTTGAATACTCCAGTGTTATTTTTACTCACTTAACTAAAGATAATGAAGTTATGGTGAATTGTTGCATTGTATTTAGTTAAGTGTGCATGGCATATGTATTTGGTTGCACTATCGTGTACTGGGCCTTTGGCTCATGCTGCTATCTTGCAGGTGATTATGATGATTGAGCTCTATGATGATATGGGCTATGTGACTGACTGGGAGACATCTATGGATGATTAGGAATGTGACCTAGTAGTAGTTGTTTAGGACTTTTGATGTATTTTTGTGAAGTGTCTAGGCTTCTTTGTTAAGCCCTGAAATGTAATTCTATTTTAAGTGTTATATGTAATGTAGTTTGTTTATATGTAAGTTTTATGTGTTTTGAGTGATCCTTGGGAGACCTTCAATTAATGTATATGATGTATGTTTTGTATATGTGAGATGACCTACTGCTTATGTAGTGGTAGTATTTCTTAATTCAAATCATGTGAATGTTATATCTGTTTTAAGCAAACAATCATTACAAACACTTCTTTTTAGACGACCTTACGTATAATACTTGGGTATTTCCTAATACTGAGTATTATGCGTGGTCAGGGGATTTGGCATGCTTAATCTATGGGTTAAGTGGGTCGGGTCCTTACAACAAATGAGGGATCCAGGTTTAGGAGATGCTAAAACAATCAAGAATGACGCACTTATATTTTCATTTCAATTAGATCGATGCCTCAGGTTGATATTGAAACTAATTACCTGGGATTTTAACCAAACTCACTAGAATTCGCCCACCTCCTGGACTAGCAAAATTCTTATTACAGCATAAATCATCTCGCCAAGGTAATTAATCTATAATTATTAGGTAAATAGTAATCTGTTGACATTAAAATTACTACTCCAATTAAAATTACAAATCAAGAACCACCAAGTGACCTAAAATTGTAATTGAAACCGCATAAAGCACATGAGTTCATGAGTTTTATCAAAACCTACATATTCCTACGACAAATCTTTTCCAAAAACCCAAGATATGCTTGTACAGATTATCGAATCCCTCCCGAGTATCTCTAATCCTATCTATCTAATTAGTGTTGGCAAATCACAAATCAAATAGACGACAAGCAACAATAGTTAAATTCCCAAATAATTAAATGGCAATATCAAAACAAGTCAATTGATCCAATTCATCTAATCCATCAATGCATATTCACAAATCAATTAAGCATGGCATCTTAATCATCCATTCAAGCAATCAACATAACAAAACAAGGATAGAAAACAACTCAGTAGAAATTTCATTCATCAAAGTTTTGTCTACAAATCTATCAATCCAATGAATTGGGCATTGTTTAATTGCATGCAAAACCTTAAAATCACCTCCAAATGTTACTAGAACAATAAGGTTTTAGTGCCCTATGATTGAATCACACACAGACATACTGTTTTTTCTTATCTTTCTCTTTTTCTATGATTTTCAAAAAGCTCTGGAATGAATTTTTGCAGATCTGGTTGACATTTCTTATGGAGTAAACTTGGAATTACAGTAGTTAGAATACATACACTGGCAGTTACATGTTATACATCAGTAGTATACTTTCATACCAGCTAATGTTCCTTATGAAATTGAATTCCTGAGAGCACTGATAGGGCTGGCGGCATTGAATTCCCAGTAGCAGGCATTTGTTGAATAAGAAAAGTGTCCATAATGTTTTACGCCACTAGTGTGGAAGTGGTGTAGTAGCAGTGTTAGAGTACACTGGTGTGAACGACGACAATGTAGAATGCCCAGATTTTAGTGTAGGTTGAAAATATGAAAGCTAATGAAATCTTTCTTATACGCTGGTAGTATAGCATCTGGATTTTAAAGATTTGCAGTCTGTGGATACTCAACATCGTCTCAATACTGGCGGCGTAGATCTATAGATGGCCGACGTACAGTTACAGAAATTGAAGGTTGTCAAATTCTGTTTAAAATCCTGTTGTGTAGCTCTTTATTTAGTCGATGTTGAAGGTCTTCACATGAAAGCTGGTGGCTTTGGCTCTGTTTTTGCTAGCTTAAATTGGTTTCATCTCCAAAATTGATCAAACTCCTCTAATTTGCTTTTATTTGTATGATAATTCCTTTAATGACCTGAAATATTAAAATATTCATACTTAAGTAACAATTCCATTCAATTTCTATAAAATCTATAATAGTTAGACATGATTTGATCATTGAGAAGTGAGTATAAAATGAGTTTATTAGGTGTACTTTAAAAGAAAGGAAGAACATAAAGAGCATCTGAGGTTAGTTCTGACCAGATTACAAGATGAGAAGTTGTATGTTAAGTTCACGAAATGTGAGTTTTTGTCAGAATAAATACCTTTCTTGGGCATGTTATTGATGGAATGGAATTTCAGTGGATCCAGAGAAAGTGAAAGTAGTAGTAGAATGGCCAACTCCTAAAAGTGTGTAAAAAATTACAAGTTTTCTCGAAATGACAAGATACTGCTAAAGATTCGTGGATGATTTTTCTAAGATAGCAAGTCCTGTCATGCCCCAACGAGTACCCTATAAGTGACAGCCTACCATACACAATATTAAAGCTTGAGAATGACTACGTTAATCATTTGGAAGTTTTCATATTGGTACAAGGCGTACATTCATAACAAAGGGAGATCGGTAGAGTTATTCATTTTAAAATATTGGCAGCGAAACATACAAAATAACACTTAATATATTTCATCATAATATAAAGTCTTACAACTTCTACGGGGCATTCCCCTAGTAAGTCTCCAAAACAACAAATCTTACTAAGACAAGAACTAAAGCTAGAAGATTTTAGAAGAATTCTAATCTAAGACTTTAAAATAGAATTCCTCCAAAAGCTCCTAAAAATATAGATTCTACCCGGATGATCAAGATGCTTTCGTGTACGAACAAAGATCCTCAACATCAAAAGTCTATTGGGGAGTAAGCATAACTAGTTTAGTGAGATAATCCTTATGCAAAAGTACTCTGAACAAGCATTTAAACAAGTTCATTAAACAAGCATATGAAATGCAAGCAACCATGATCAAATAATACATACGACTATCCAGTTTCGTATGTAGGATGGATTTATCCATCCATCGGTGGTTAGGGAATGATTTAAATTAGGCCCCAATTGACCTCCTTGAAAGTTTGTGCACGCCTTAGGGTTCCAATGAACTGTACTACTAGCCCTCGGGCATTCCTTACCCAAAGCAATCGATCCGATTTGGCTATACCTTGAGGCTGTATTCCCAAACGTCCTAATTCCTCAAGATGTAGGTAGGCAACTTACCTTTTCTGTCCCATACTGAGG
Organism: Combretum micranthum; assembly: GCA_024138025.1. NCBI lineage: Eukaryota > Viridiplantae > Streptophyta > Magnoliopsida > Myrtales > Combretaceae > Combretum > Combretum micranthum. The sequence continues at coordinate 139,149 of JAMXBD010003041.1, forward strand.
AGTAGTAGCAAAATGCGAAATGATATTCTAAGTGATATGCATGAACAAATTGGTTTAAGGGAATTTCCAATCCGAAATTAGTTCATTTAAGGCGATCGATCAATATTTCACACATAGCAATATACATAGAGGCAATTATAACAATCAACAAATCTAGCTCCGATATACTTAACGTTCATTGATCACACATAGCTAATCACATACATGATTCCCATGACAACCCACATGCATATCAATTTTTATCTTTTTCTAACATTTAATGCTCTATTCTACAAGCACATGTGTGAATACGTTAAAACGTAAAGGAAATTCACTCATCCATAGCGATCTTCTATCAATCTAAGTAAATCCTTTGGGAAGAAAAGATCTTGGTCCTCGTCACATAAACAAAAGAAATAGCCAAAATGAGTATTTCATCCAAGATCTACTTAAATTTTCTAACTCTATCTTATTAGATTCGTTAAAATTCACATTAATAGAAATTTCAACTTAAAATGGCCATAACTTGCTCATTTTAACTCGAAATTTCCCATATTATATACCTTTCTCTACCTACTAGAAAAGACCTATCTATTTCTAAGGTATTTTTACCAAAAGAAGTTATTTGGTTCTCGAAATAGTGACTTACAGATTCATCACGAAAATTCCGAATTCAAAACTCAAGTTTTCTAACTTTTCTTCATCTAAAAATCCTTGTACCAAAATATAGATATTAACATAGTTGGAAAATCCTTTGAACATGTATATATTGACTCATATCATAAGCATGAATTTAGTGAAGTTGTCCTAATAATGATTTTTGTAAAGTAAGGTGTTCTAAAAGTTAGAAAAGTAATGCTTTGAAAATTTTTATTTTAGCTTTGTTGGAAAAGTCCTTGGATTATTATAAGCAAGTATTTTCCTCTTTTTAACTTTATCTATCCTTTGAAAACAATTCAAATTTTCCTAAATAATTTAGTCTTTTAAAATTCCTACAACTTCATTTTTAGGAGTTAAAAATGTAGTTTCTAAATGTTTTCTTGATAGTAACAAAAGTTTCTTAAAATTCACTTGTTCTTAGTTTTTCCTAAAGTAAGTTTTACTTTAATAATAATGATTTCCTAAGTTGGTCACTAATTTTATTCTCTAAGAGAAATTTATTTTCTTAAGAAGAGAACTTCTTGATGATCTTGCTTTGCTATTGTACTTAGTCAGAGTTTTGATGAACTTTCATAAAGAAGTTTAAAGAAACTTTTGCTCAGTAAGAATTTAAAATCTTAAGTTTTTAAAGAAAACTTTTCCATTAAATCATCTTTGAAAGGAGTCCGTGTGAAAATTTACTTTATGCATCCCTTTGTTAAAACTCTAATGTACCATTGATACTAAACTTGTTATGAGTTTACTTAAATTTTTGGAAAAGATTTGTGAAGGTAAAACTTTTAGCTTTAATGAAAATGCTTTCTTTAAGTAACCAAAGTTTATTTTTGAAAAGAGTTCATAAAAAATATTTCTTTTATATTTTTGTTGAGACAATATTAATATGCCCATACATAAACATTAATATGTAGTCATGAGAAATATAACAATATCAAATAATAAGATTAATATATATAAAAATAAATAAGAGCATAATAATAAGGTTAAGTATTGGGAGCCTTAGCTTCATCAAGATATCCCGAGACTAAGAATAGACTAGTCCCAAAAAGAAAAAGAAAAAGAAAGAAAGAAAATGTTGTTTTGACTTGATGAGGACAAGTATAAATTAGAAAGACTAGTCTTAAAACATGAAAGTAAATGAATTGCAATAACAAGTGAGCTTTTATGTTCTAAAAGATATATATATAGCTATATAGATATATTTAGATAGATATAAATATGGAAGCATAATAACAATAATAACATAATGGAACTATAAACATGAACGAAAACAAAACATGAACATATATTACTTCTTTAACTCTCATGAGTCTAAGAAATATATACTAAGCTCATGCTAAGTTATATAAACATGATGATATAGATAAGAAGTTTTACCTAAGGTTATGTGTATGTTGAAGAAGAAAAGGAGTATTTATAGTAATGTGTGGGAAATGGTTTTGTGGAGAGAAGAGAGGATTTTGGAGAGGATTTGAGAGAGAGAGTTTCTGGAGTGATTTTAGTAGAGTTTTGGTTGGGAAAATGAGTTGCGTGAAAGAATGAAGAAGGGAGGGGATATTTATAGAGTTTTGGAATGAAAATTAGATGTAATTAATGTAATTGAAAAGGAAATTAAATTGAGAGTGACGGGAGAGAGAGGGTGGACGGAATTCTTGGGAAAAGAAGAGAAAATTTGATTAAATTTGTTGTTTTGTAATGAAAAAAAGGTAATGTGTAAGGTATGATGTGAATAAAGTTATATGGGGAAGGTAAATTGTAAGGTAATAGATATGATAGTGTGTAAGTAGATGTAAGAAAAAGTAGAGATAGTGAAATAGTAATGAATAGTAAAAATACTACTATGAATAAAAGACTAGACAATTAAAATACTAGTAGTAAAGAAAATACGCGTAAACGGCTTATATCTGATATTTTAGTTACCGAAAAATTCTAAAATTGATATTTTTGGAAACCTTATATTTTTACGAGTCTAATGGTATTGTCAAAATATTTTCACTATCCAGTGTATCGAGCACGATTTTCGAAAACCGATCCTGTTTGGATCCAAAACATCCTAAAAATTAACGAGTCTGATATTTTATGTTTTCCTATATTATTACAAACCATTATCCATAATTATTTCAATTCCATTGTTTAGGGATTAAGAACACGGGATTGTTGAATCTAGATTCACTAGACTAAACATAGAATTAAGTTGACTTTAGGGTTCCGGTTTAACTTCGGTTCGATTTCTGGTTCTTAGGGTTTACTTATATTTATCAAAAAATCTAAGGGCTTACAAGTCCTTTAACCAAGTTGTCACAGAAAGGGGTAAAGTATGTTTGGGATGAAGACTGTGAGAACAGCTTCCAGCAATTGCAAGAAAAGCTAGTATATGCGCTAGTGTTAGCCTTACCAATAAGTGGTGAGGTGTATGCTATCTATAATGATGCCTTTATATGAGGATTAGGTTTTGTGTTGATGTAGGGAGGCAGGATAAAAGCATATGCTTCTAGATAGCTGAAACCCTATAAGAAGTATTACCCTACACATAATTTGGAACTGGAAGTAGTGGTTCATGCCTTGAAGTTGTGGAGCTATTATCTATATGGAGAAAGATGTAAGGTACATACGGATCATAAAAGTTCGAAATACATCTTTACTGAAAGAGAGCTAAATATGAGACACAAGATGTAAACCCCCAAATTTTTTGAATTAGTTTAGCCTAAAACCCTAAAACAGAAGCCAACCGGAACTCTAATGGTCAACAAAACCCTAGTTAGACGTAATAGCTTAAGTCCGACAATCTCGAATAAGAAACTCGGTGAGAATAAGTAGGAGTTTAGAATATAGAATAGTGCATAATTATCTAAAGAAACGTAAAAGATCAGATTAGTAAAACCACAACTCGTTTCGAACCCAATCGGACAAGGTTCTTGAAAAATGTGTCTCGGAGCCCGAAATAGTAAAAATATTCCAAATATACCGTTAGACTCGTAAAAATATAAGATTTTCAAAAATATCAGTTTCAAAATTTTTTAGCAAGTAAAAATACCAAATATCAATTATACGCGTATTTTGTTCTACCGGTACTTTATTAGTCATAACTACTTTACATTACACTATTCATTACTATTCTATACTATTCTTTTATCTCTATTTTTTCTTATACCTACTCTTACACACACCATAACCTATAACCTTTACTTTTTACCTTTCCCAGAACTTTATTTCACATCTACCTTACTTATTATTTCATTTGATCCACAAAATACAAAAAAATAAAATCTCTCCCCTCTCTTCTATCGATGGCCAGCGCCCCCCATGTCCCCTATCTCCTCAATTTTTTCAATTTTCTTTATTTTAATCACATAAAAATCACTCCACATTTTCCTATAAATACCCCCTCCTCTTTCACTTTTTTCACACAATTACTACCCATAAATTTCTTACTAAAACTCTCTCAAATTCTCCTCTCAAAACTCTCTCCAAATATCTTCCCAAAACTCTCTCAAAATAGTTCCAAAACAACTTCTACCTACAACAAAAACCAAAACCACATAACACTACCAAAGTCTTCTTTAGGTAACCATTTCCTATTATTTTTCTTCTTCTCATATCATGTAACTTTACATGACCATAGTGTGAGTTTCCAAAGACTAAATGTTATGGAAGCTACATTATATTCATATATTGTTCTTGTTCATGAAAATCTATTTATGTTTATGTTATTATTTTTTTCATATTATTGTTACTATATGTAAGTATTATTATCCATATATATATATACACACATATTCTTTAGAGCATATAAGCTCACTTGCAATTTATTTATTTTATGCAATGCAATTTATTTATTCCATTGCAATTTATTAATTTATTCTTTGTTATTTTAAGACTAGTCTCTAGTCTTAGACTTGTCCTCATCAAGTCAAAACAAATTTTTCTTTATTTTATTTTATTTTTATTTTGGGACTAGTCTACTTCTTAGTCCCGGGAGCCTTGAAAAAGCTAAGACTCTCAATTCTTGACTTCATTATTTATGTTATTTTGTTTGCTATTATTTCTCATAATTCATGTTCATTTAAATTGTTGTCCAAAATTTCAAGTTCTAAAAATAATTGACAAAAAGGAGATTTTGAAACTTAGAAATAAGTTTATGTAAAGTATAAGATCTATGGTTTAAACAAAAATAAGGTTATCTCTTTTCAAGTAACAAAAAGAACCCACTAAGATTTTAGAAACTACTTTTACTATAAAAAGCTTCTTAAATCACTTATTATCCCACTTTGTTTTTATAAAGGAAATAAATTTTTATGCAAGAATGATTTCTATGAAAAACATAACATGAGGAAAGGATGAGGAATTTTCAAATAAAGAACTTTGCAAACAAATAGACAAAGAAAATTTTATAGGAAAAATAGCACTATTATGGAGAACCTAGAAAAAGGAAAACTTATTTTCAAAAAGTTATTTAAAAATAATAATAAAGCAAACATAAAAGACCCTTAGAAAATAAAGAAACAAAATATTCATTTCAAAAGATTTACAAAATGAATTCTTGTAAACTATATCTTTCTAAAACTCCAAACCAACATTATTTTACTCAAGAAACATGAATGGACAACAAATCACTTGAGCATGAATAAAATATGAGCTAAGTAACCATAAAAAAGAGAATTTTTCAACTATATAGATAACTAAGTATTTATCAAACAAATTTTGATTGATTGAACCAAAGTTGTTTTTGAGTTGAAAATTCGTGCTGAATTTTATCGCCATTGTTTTGGGCCTAAATGGTTTAGTTGGATAAAAATAGTTTTAGAAATGAATAGATCTTTTCGAGCAGGT